>RPOG01001115.1:152532-165272 GCA_008086565.1 Thalassoma bifasciatum
CATTTGGGCTCCTCTGGCTGATGCAGTTTCCTGTTTCCTGTTTTATTCTCTTCACTTTAAAATAAAAGTCTAATGTTACGGTTGCACCACCCTGACATTTGACAAGGTGAAAATTACGGGACAAAAGTTTTTTACATTTCTCAACAGCTTTAAAATTCTTTTTATTTGCAAAGAATGTTTTATTTAAAAAGGTTCAAGCATAAAATAATGCCACTGTATTTTTAATTTCCATTTACAATAACTGACATTCAATTTTTAGAGTTTAATTACTGTGGATACTTGTCAGGACGGTTGCACCACCTGACATTTTGGGGGTTTGAGGAACCAAAACACAAAAAAACATGTTATATTTTAATAGTTTAAAGATGTGTTCAAATAACACAGGTTTCATAGAATAAAGAAATACATGTGATGAAATACTCAATTCATGATGGAAGGAAATATTGCACTCAGACACAAAAAAAGGGACGTCACGTCATTGACCCTTACGCACTGATAAATAATCCACACCTTACTCTCCCTCTGTCTGTGTAATGAAAACATGGATTTGGTGCATTTTGATAAAAAGCACAGAATTTGACTATAGTTGACAATTTTAAATTAAAAAAGTGGCTGCATTCAATTTAAAGTGATAACACAAGCTAATGGGAGGTGTTTTAAACTTATACATTATGTGTTTTCAAAAACATCTAAGCAATATCAACTAGTCATAATAACATATTAACTCTATATTTATCAATTAATGTTGTCTTTATTTCATATGGTTTCGACTTAAATCTCAGAATTTTGACTTTTTATATCAAAATTTCTGCTTTTTATCTCCAATGTTGCCTTTATTTCAAAACTTTGATGCTTAATCTCAAAAATTTGACTCTTTATCTCAGACATTTGACCCTTAATGTGAAAGTTAAGACTTTTTTCACATAATGTTGGATTGATTACATAAAATTTTGCTTTTTTAAATCTCAAAATATTGACTTTTTGTCTCAGAATTTCGTCAAAATTTCCACTTTTCATCTTAAAATATTGACCTTTATATCTAGCAGTTAAAAATAATTCTTACTTTCATTTTCATCCTTGTATTATAGTGAAAACTTTTGATGTTTTGATAGTTTGATGTGATTCTCTGCCGGACTTTGGGAAAACTTCACTAAAGCTTGATTTAAATAAAATTGTAAATTGAATTGAAATCGCAATATCTGACAGAAAAATCACAATTAGATCTTTTTCTAAAATCGTTCAGCTCTAGTACTGAGGGAGTTGCTCCGTGTGGTGTTTCCGTTCTCTTGGTTTATTTGTTTTTACCTCTTTTTACCTCTCTCTCTCTTTCGGAGGAATTTTCTTTTCCCTTATGACTAATTTCGTCTTTCACTTTCCTCCTCTCAGGTTTCTGAGCCGTGACTGACACTTTTCACCTTTTTGTTTTGTGGTTTGTTTGTAAGGCGGGGCGGTTTCTCTAACTGTAACTGCAGCGACTCTTGTTTTCCACTTTCACACAAAGAGTGAAAACAAAAACTAAGATGAAGATATTTAAACGTGTGAATATGAAACTAAACTAAGCCGCCCTGAAAGTTCCCTCTATAATCTGATGTTTTATCTCCTTTCCTCTTTTTCCAGATTCAACTCTAAGGCTGAATGATTTTAGAAAAAGATCTAACCGTGATTTTTCTCTCTGATATTGTGATTATATTATACAGAAACATTTACAAACTTGACAGAAAATTACATCAAACCATTGAATCATCAAAAGTTATTTCTCTAATGTGAGGATGAAAACTGAAGATGAGAATTGTTCCCACTTTTGCATTAAAAAGTCAATATTTTGATATAATAGTCCAAATTTTAAAAGATAAAAGTTAATATTTGATTTAATGGTCAATACTGTGAGGAATTAAAGTTGAAATTTGGGGGAAAAAAGTCATATATTGAGATGTAAAGATAATTTTCTTTAATAGAAAGTCAAGTTTCTAGCTGAAAGAAAAACTTAAGAGATAAAAAGTCAATATTTCTAGAAAATAGAGTCCAAATATTGATATATATTTGTCAAAATTCAGAGATTAAAAAGACAAAAGTTTGACAAAAAGACAAGATTTCAGCAGAAAAGTCAAAGTTATTAGATTAAGAGACAAAGTTTTGAGATGAATAATTGCAGTTGTGAGACAAAAAGTCAAATTTTAGAAACAAAAAGTCAAATATTGAGATAAAAAGATATATATATTTTTTAAACAAAAGTCACGTTTCTAGCTGAAAGAAAAAGTAATCAGATAAAAAGTCAAAATTGGCAACAAAAAGTCAATATTTCTAGAAAATAGAGTCCAAATATTGAGATATATTTGTCAAATTCCTGAGATAAAAAGACAAAAGTTTGACAAAAAGACAAGATTTCAGCTGAAAAGTCCAAGTTATTAGATTAAGAGACAAAGTTTCGAGATAAATAATTGCAGTTTTGAGACAAAAAGTCAAATTTTAGGAACAAAAAGTCAAAGTATTGAGATATTAAAGTCAAAATTTAGAGTAAAGGGAAAAAAATGTTGAGTCAAAAAGTCAGATATGAGATTAAGAGACAAAATTTTGAGCTAGAAGGGCGAAACTGTGAGATAAAAAGTCATTTTGAGACAAAAAGATGAAATTAAAGATGATTTACTCTAATGTGAGGATGGAAATAAAAACTGAAGGTTAGAATTATTTCAAGTTTTTAAATAAAAGTTCAATATTTTGATATAAAAAGTGAAAATTTTGAGAAATAACGACAAAATTCTGAGACAAAAAGTCAAGAATTTGAGATGAAACTTCTTAAGTTTAAGAAATCAGTTTAAGATCATGTGAAAAAAGTCCAAACTTTCTTATTTGAGGTCAAAATTTTAAGATGAAAAAAGTCTAAGATAAAAAGTACATGTTGAAATAAAGGCAGTTTTTGAAATAAAAAGTTGAAATTTGGGGAAAAAAAAGTCAAATATTGAGATAAAAAGATATATTTTTTTAAACAAAAGTCACGTTTCTAACTGAAAGAAAAAGTAATCAGATAAAGAGTCAAAATTGGCAACAAAAAGTCAATATTTCTAGATAATAGAGTCCAAATATTGACATGTATTCGTCAAATTCCTGAGATAAAAAGACAAAAGTTTGACAAAAAGACAAGATTTCAGCTGAAAAGTCAAGTTATTAGATTAAGAGACAAAGTTTTGAGATAAATAATTGCAGTTTTGAGACAAAAAGTCAAATTTTAGAAACAAAAAGTCAAAATTTTGGGTTAAAGAGACAAAAAATTGAGCTGGAAAGGCAAAGTTGTGAGATAAACAGTCATTCAAAGTTAAAAAAAAAAAAGTGCATGAACAAACTTTAAAGTCTTTGATCAATGAAAAAATGATTTTTCTGACAGTTTTACATCCAAGACACACGAGTGGAAACAGCTGACAGAACAGATCCTGGGTCAGTCAGGAGAAAAAAAACACAGCTTTGGCGAAAACATGATCCCGATATCTGGAATCGTGATTTCGATCAGGAAACGATAAATTGTTCAGCTCTATTCGACCCTTCTCTTCTTTCCTGACCCTGTTTGACTCCTGAGAGTATCTTCATGCAGACTTGACCTTTGACCCTGAGACCTGTCGTGGAAAGATAAGATATCTGAAGAGTTTGACGCATGTTTCCGCTGTGTGTGTTTCAGCAGTAGCTGTGTTCCTCGCGGTGGCTCAGGTCTCTGGTGCTTCAACTTCAACAGAGGAAAACTGCACAGTCACTNGCCCCGCCCCCTGGTGTCTGGCTGCAGTATAGGTCATAAGCCCCGCCCCCTGGTGTCTGGCTGCAGTATAGGTCATAAGCCCCGCCTCCCCATGTATTCCAGATATGAGCCGGGAAAACTTAAAAAAATTACGATACCTCGTAGAAACGTTTCTCTCATCCTTACTCTAAGGTGGTATGATGATGTCATCTGGCTGCATGGTGTTCGGGTGTTTTTTTTCTGAGAAGTTAGTTTCTCATTAGTTATTGGACGTTAAAAACCGTGATATAAGTTTCGTTTTACGATAGTTGACAGCTGCCGTTCGTGAGTAGTTTTTATCGGGGATATAAGAAACTTCGGGAAAGAGCCAAAAGGAGACTAAACCTTCTGAAGAAGAAGAAATAAATATTTTTATTTCTCTTTTTTACTTGGCTCCACCGGAAATTCTCTACTGCGCAGACTCTGGCTGCACAATGGCGGCTAGAGAAACGGGTTTTTTGGCTTCAAAAACGTAGAACGGAGACAGGAGGAAGCACGCTGTTTATTCTATATACAGTCATTGGTCAAGACTAACAGGCATGAATCTGCTTAAATGTTTGTCTCAAACTAGAATTTGTTGTTAAAGACATAACAAATTGGTTTTTCTTTAAAAAAAAAACAGTTTAAAACACAGTTTCTATCCTTTGCCGAGCATCTAGATACACACATACACTGGTATGTCACTTTAAAAACTGGAGTATATAAGTGGGGACTGGTATGTTTCACTCACCCATGGTTGGGATGCTGTTCTTGCTGTCACTCCTGAAGTTTTAGAACAGGGTGTGTAAGTGTTTGATGAAGGAATGGAGATGGCCTCAGGATATGGGATGGAACCTGGGAAAAACCTGAGTGTCTCAGGTCAGGCCACATTCTTTCCGTCATTAAAACACCTGCGGTTATTTTGACTGAAAGAACAGAAGCTGTCACGATGACTTGCAGGAATAAACTTCTTTAACAGCCGTACCATACCTGAAATAAACGGCGATTGATTTTAAACATTTAAAAGCTCGACTGGATATGAGATTCAGATTTCTGTGATTTACATTTGGCTTAGTTATAAAGAACATTTCAGATATCCACAAATTGATTCTACCTATCCACAATTATCATTTCAGATATCTAAAACCTCGTATTGACTGAGTCACATGACTTCACTTTTTTCATTCTCATTCAAGAGATCTACTACATCAGTTGGATTTCTAAAATGTGTATTACAGTATTAAAGATATATGTAATTCCAATTCAAGATATCTCATGATACATTCAGGTACTCCAGGAAGCAATAAAGCTTAATTTGAGGATAAAATAGCCAAAAAAGCAACAAAAATTGGCATTTACGTTGGGATAAAACACGGAAATACTTGAAGAGTAGCAAAAAATTTGAAAAAAAGAGTGAAAAGAGCCTAAAATGGCCAAAAATCAATATCATGCTTATCAGAAAGTAGCAAAAATGGTGAAAAAATGGTGAAAAAAGAGTGAAAAGAGCCTAAAATGGCCAAAAATCAACAACATGTTTATCAGAAATGGCAAAAATTGTGAAAAAATGGTGAAAAGAGCCTAAAATGGCCAAAAATCAACAACATTCAAATCAGAGAGTAGCAAAAATTGTGAAAAAATGGCAAAAAAATGGTTAAAAAAGCCTAAAATGGCCAAAAATCAAATTGTTAATTATCAGAAAGTAGTAAAAATGGTGGAAAAATGGTGAGAAAATAATGAAAAGAGCCTAAAATGGCCAAAAATCAACATCATGTTACTCAGAAAGTAGCAAAAGTGGTGAAAAAAGAGTGAAAAGAGCCTAAATGGCCAAAAATCAACAACATGTTAATCAGAAAGTAGCAAAAATTGTGTAAAATGGTGAAAAGAGCCTAAAGTGGCCAATAATCAACAACATGTTTATTAGAAAGTAGCAGAAATGGTGAAAAAATGGTGAAAAAATGGTGAAAAGAGCCTAAAGTAGCCAATAATCAACAACATGTTTATCAGAAAGTAGCAAAAATTGTGAAAAATTGTGAAAAAATGGTGAAAAAATAATAAAAAGAGCCTAAAATGGCCAAAAATGAACAACATTTTAATCAGAAAGTAGCAAAAATTGTGAAAAAATGGTGAAAAGAGCCTAAAATGGCCAAAAATCAACAACATTTTAATCAGAAAGTAGCAAAAATTGTGAAAAAATGGCGAAAAAATGGTGAAAAAAGAGTGAAAAGAGCCTAAAATGGCCAAAAATCAACAACATGTTAATCAGAAAGTAGCCAAAATGGTGAAAAAAGTGTTGAAAGATGGTGAAAAGTTGTAAAAATGTCCAAAGTCAATAAAAATGGAAAAAAAAAAGTTGGGATTACAATGGGAAAATAGACTTTTTTTGGTGAAAAATGGTCCAAAAGTGTCAAAAAATTGGCCAGAAAATTGGGAGTGAACCTGGAAAATAGTGAGAAAATATCAGAAAAATGTTCCTAAAGTGTTAAAAAAGAAGGTAAAAGTGTTTAAATGAGTAAAAATCAGCCCCAGTTGTAGTGGTAGTGGGTTGTTGTTGTTGTTGTGTAATTAATGTAACTGTTCATGTTCTACAATGAGTTTGTTTAAAAACAGAGAAGATGGAAACTAGAAATTGTTCAGCTCTATTGTCACAAATATCATGAGTCTTGGATCTTGAACTTCCTGTCTGCAGATTAAACTCTGTCTTTGTCTCTGGAAACCACCTTCAGCCCCGAAGCTGTTTCCTGTGCTCTCACTCTGAACTGTTCCCTCACACTGAGAATTTAACTTCACATCACACTGTCTTTGAGTTTCCAGTAAAATTATTATGTTTGTGTTTATTTTTCAGAGAACCAACCTTGGTGGATGCGGTCATTTCTTGAAAGAAAACGTTTCAAACGTGACGAACGTCTCCATCACCATGAAGAAGTGCACAGATTATCTGCGGGCGTCTTGGATGAACTCAAAGGTAAAGAACAGCTTCACACACACACACACACACACACACACACACACACACACACACACACACACACACACACACACACACACACACACACACCAATTTGGTTGCACATGCGACCAAAACTTTGAAGAGAGGACATTCAAAACCATTTGTGTCAAATTTTGTTCATGTTTTCAGGACAAACTCAGAGTTGTGTAAACTTCTTAACAGGATCATTTTTTTTCCGAATTCTTTTTTTTTTATTTTAGAAAAATCAACAATAAACACATATGCACAACACAACACTCATCCATAACATAACACAGTGCCCTTTCACAGAAAAAATGACAAAGACAAAGCAACCTATTACACTGTTACTCATATCCCATTATTTTTGATATACGACATAAAAGGTCCCCAGACATTCTCAAAAATTTTTGGTTTGCCTTTCAACAGATATGTAATCCTTTCCAGTGGGAGGGTGGACAACATCTGTTGCCTCCACTGACTTATCGCAGGTCCATGAATCTTCTTCCTGCATAAGGAAATACATCTCTTTGCATTTAACAAGCTTATATCTATAAACATTATTTCAGCTTTTGTGTACGTTGGTTTCTCTGGGTATAAACCAAATATGAACAGTCTTCAGTCTAATGTAAACTTCTTAGACCAGTGATTCCCAACCTGTGGTCCGCGGCCCCCTGGTGGGCCACAGGGGTCTCCTAGGTAGGCCGCCAAATCATGTTTTTTTTTTTTTAAAATTTGTCCCATACATGAGAGTTTACAATATTACAATATTCGATAAATTACACATATTTACACATATTTAAACATTGAAACTCTGCATGACTGGAAAGGAGCAGCTGGAAGAACAATGTTCTTATTTATTGCTGCCTCTATTCTGATCTCAAAACTTCAAAATGTTTCGCCACCATCACCTCCACCCGACTCTTAGAGCCTTCAAAAAAGGAACTCAAGTCTCAAGATTTTCAACAAAAACAAAAAGCAAAAGAACAAACAACTACCAAAAAAAGAATAAACCAAATAAACATAAGTAAAGAACAATGCGTCAAATTAAATTTCAAGGTCATAACTTGAGAAAAGTCTCTCTTTATATATTTTTTTGAATTGAAGAATATTTCTGCATCCCTTCAAGTCAATTCCATAATTTAACACCAACAACTGAAATACACATTTGTTTCAATGTTGTCCGAGCAAATTGATGCCTAAAATTAAATCTCCTTCTATGATTTTCATCATATGCAGCAAACTCAAAAAACTTCTGAATACCTTCTAAAACTATTCCAAAATAGTTTGGTTTTGGTGAAAGGTAATTATACAAAGATACAAATATACAAAAAAATCTTTCAATTGTTAAAACTCAGTTAAGTTTCAAAAGAAATTCAGATTGCTCTAATAGTCATATGTGTATATATATATATGATAAACAGCCCTTTAGGAAAGCATATTAGAGCCCAAACGTAGTACTGAAATGTAAAAAAAAAAAGGAAATAAAGCTGAAAATGTAATAACTGGTTGATAATGTAACAGATGCTGAGTCCAAATGTAACATCTTTTGTCCACAATGTAACAACGTGTTACACTGTGGACAAAAAGATACCACATTTTGGGCTCAGCAGCTGTTACGATATTGACCACTCATTACATTTTGGGTTTTATTGCATTTTTAAATCACATATTGGGTCATTGTTGCAAATGGGGCTTTTTTCAAGGCATTATATAGCCTCCGTACTTATTGGGTCATAGATGGGCCACAATCATTTCTGTGACTTAAAAGTGGGCGCTGAGTTAGGAAAGGTTGGGAACCACTGTCTTAGACATTATTTTTTCAATTTCCCCTCTGATTCCCTCCAAGAACGATACAATTTTTCTACAATACCACAAACAATGAACCAGTGTTCCTCTATGTTCAGCGCATTTTGGACATACATCAGGAAAATTTCTATCATACCTACTGAGATCAACTGGTGTTACATAGATTCTCATCAACCATTTGAACTGTATTAATCTGAGACGTATGTTGATAGATCTGGTATGAGCCAAATTACATGAATCACTCCAATCCTCCTCTGTTAACACCAATGCCAGATCTTCATTCTAAGCTTTAAGTCTACCGTATGAATCTTCTGAAAGTTCAGACAACATTACATTATAAATGTGTAATCTCATACCTTTTTTCCGACTATCTTTTGTCATTATTTCTTCTAAAGTTGATTGAGTAGGTTTAGTCAGAACATTATTCTGGTTTTTCTGTATGAAGCTCCTGAGCTGAAGATATTTAAAGACATTTTTTTTTAATTTTTTTTTTTTAACAGGGTCATTTTTGACGTTTCTGTTGTCATTATGATTTAAAAAGAGTAAACTATTTTTTTATATATATATGTCTTCACCCATCCACCAACCATGAGTGATAAAAAAGTTCTTGTGTTGTCATTCATATCATATTTTCCGAGAAAAGGCCAAAAAATCTGAAATTCTCCTGGGGGGTGTTAACTTCCGGGCACAACTGTATATACCCCTAATTTTTATTTTACTTGAAAAGTTCAATTTCAGTTCAGTGAAGCACTTTCAACACTATATTTTCCTTTTCATATATATGATTGTGCTTCAAATAAAGAGCATTTCTCTACACCAGTGGTTCCCAACCTTTTCCAACTCAGGGCCCACGTTTAAGTCTCAAAAATGTTGGGGCCCACCTCTGACCCAATAAGTACGGAGGATATTTTTATTTTTTTATTGAACCTTTATTTTACCAGGAGTTTTCCCATTGAGATAAAAAAAAAAATCTTTTACAAGGGAGTCCTGGCCAAGACAGCAGCACATGTTTCATAGTCAGCCATACAGTCAGTCACATAAAAACAATAACAAGAATTAAGTCAATAAAATGATAATAAAACAATTACTTTGTTTATATAAAATGCCTTGTTATTCGTAACAATGACCTGAAATGTAACAGCAACCCAAATGTGATTAAAAGAAATGTAATAAACCCAAAATGTAATAACTTTTCAATAATATAACAGATGCTGAGCCCAAAACATCATAACTTTTTCCCCAAAATGTAACAACTTGTTACAATTCATTGTTAAGTTTCAGGTCATGTTACCTATTGGGCTGTAACACACCTTCTTAAAGGACTATTTTTTTATATATGAATATCTGAACATTGTTAATTTCCTTTAAACATGGATGAGTTTAACATTCTTAACATTATTCTGTTTATTTGTATCTTGTATTTACACTTCACTTGGACCAGACTTTTTTGGGGAATTTGGCGGCCCATTCGCAATACATTCACGGCCCGCCGGCGGGTCGCAGCCCACAGGTTGGGAACGGCTGCTCTACACCTTATTCTTGTTTAAAAATCATTTATATTGCATGAAACTTATGGATAATAGACAATAAAAGGGTGACCTCATGGTGTTTAAGAAGGCACAATAGAAAATTTGGGTGCACATAAATTTTGTGCTGGTGCACCTAAAAATAAAAGTTAAGTGCACCAGTGCAACCAATGCAAAAAGTTAGTCTGGAGCTCTGTACAGGCTCTGTCTACTTCTGGGATCTTTCACTACGTCATTCACCTCGTTGACTTGTAGATTATTTTCAGATAACAAAGCATGAAGTTTGAAACTAAGACACTTTTCCTCCCACTCAGACCCCAAACATGTCCAGGCATGTTCCCACTCAGACCCCAAACATGTCCAGGCATGTTCCCACTGTCTGCAAAGAAACAGAGAAATACATTATTGTAACACACTTAACATTATTTTTGACACAATTATTTGCATAAATCTCTCTGACTTGCTCTGATCTTTCTGTCTTTGTGTCTCTTCAGCACAAAGAGGATACCATCTGCAGAGGTGAGTGTTGATTTAAAAATCCCTCATTTCCATGATGCATTATTTATTTATAGGTTATCTGGCATCAGCATGAACTTTGACCTCTTTATCGTTCTTCAAACCTTCATTCATTTCCCATTTAGTGCAGCCTTTAAATGACCTTCTTTGTCAGTAGTTGGACTGCTCCTTTATCTAAATATTTTTTTTTAAACCCCAGAGGGAAAATGTCAGGTTAGGATCATTTCAGGTGTTTGTTCGTTTCCATTCTCTTTTGTTTTTTGGGAGAGGCATGACTTCAAAATGTCATTTTAGTTGTAAATCTAAACCTGTTTCACTGACTTTGATGAATAATGGTGAATAAAGTTTTGTTTTACACTGCCTGACCATAAAAAAGGTCCCACTCTAATATTTGGTTGGATCGCCTTCAGCTTTGATTACATTCGCTGTGGCATTGTTTCTTTAAGCTTCTGCAATGTCACAGATTTATTTCCATCCAGTGTGTCATTAATGTTTCACCAAGATCTTGTTTTAATGATAGGAGAGTCTGACCGCAAAGTTTCTCAATGGGGTTAAAGTCTGGACTCTGTGTGAAAAACACATCTCATGCTCCCTGAACCACTCGTTCACTATTTCAGCCCCATGAATCCTGGAATAACCTGGTCATTCAGTACCTGGATACCAGTACCACCTGGATTTAACTAAGCAAATAGGTAGCAATGAAGCTTAATTTGAGGTAAAAATAGCCAAAAAAAGCAACAAAAGTTTGCATTTATGTTGGGATAAAACACGGAAATACTTGAAGAATAGCAAAAAATTGTGAAAAAAGAGTGAAAAGAGCCTAAAATGGCTAAAGATCAACAACATGTTAATCAGAAAGTAGCAAAAATGGTGAAAAATGGTGAAAAATGGTGAAAAGAGCCTAAAATGGCCAAAAATCAACAACATGCTAATCAGAATGTAGCAAAAATGGTGAAAAAAGAGTGAAGGGAGCCTAAAGTGGCCAAAAATCAATAACAACATTAATCATAAAGTAGTAAAAGTGGTGAAAAAATGGTAAAAAGAGCCTAAAATGGCCAAAAATCAACAACATGTTAATCAGACGAGCCTCCTATTGGATAATTACTGCATGAGTGATTATCTTTCAGCTGGAAACAAGTTATTTAACCCCAACTGGTGCAATGAGCTGCTTCTCATTTCCTCATCTCCTTAGATGTTTTCTCTGCTTGATGCCAATGATTTGACCCTTCTCAAACAGACTAACATCTTTTCCATGAAAAGATGTTAGTCCATGTGTCTTTCCACATGGTTGTTTAGGAAATGAGAAGCAACTCATTGCGACAGTTGGGGTTAAATAACTTGTTTCCAGCTGAAAGATAATGACCCATGTAGTAATTATCCAATAGGAGGCTTGAATGTATTTGCTTTGTTAAATCCAGGCTGAGACTTTTATTTTTGACCAGGCGGTGTATATTACAGTGGATTTAATCAAAGCAGCAGAGAACAGCCTGTAACAAGAATTCATTATTTGCCAGCTTTAAGTTATATTTAGATGTTCTGGGACTTCCACATGTGTGAGTGCCAAAGGGAGTTTCCGGAAACTAATGACCAATCAGAGGTGAAGGAGATAGTTTTGAGACACAGGAGTGTTGGCTAATCTGGACTGTGAAAAAAAAAAAAAAAACAGGTTTAAGTTTGTGAAGTTGAAGCAGCAGGGACTTTCCCCTGGAACGAAGAACTAAACGCTGTAACTTATTCTCAGCCTGATCATGATTCCCTGGTTTTTCACAAACAGTTGTTACGTTAACGCTGTCGTCGCTTAAGTGTTTATTTGAGTGTGTTTACCCCAAAAACTTTTCTGTAGTGAATTTGATGAGTTCAGAACCTGAGAGTCTGAAAAAAAGAGGCTCAGGTTGAGTAAATTCAGGAGCATGTGTGAAAACTTCCTGACATTTATTGGACCATTAGCTCCACCTGCTGGTCACAGACGAACAGTGGAGCTGATGGATTTGTTTTTTCTTCTAACGTTTAACTTTGTCATCTACGGAAGAGGATTAGGGCCACTGAGAAAAAAAAAAAAATCTAAAAAAAAAAAGTCAGAATTCTGAGATTAAAGTCAGAATTCTGACTTTTTTCTCAGAATTCTGACTTATTTTTTTTTAAAATTTTTAAATCTAAAAAAAAAAAAAAAAAGTCAGAATTCTGA
>RPOG01001115.1:165313-182823 GCA_008086565.1 Thalassoma bifasciatum
AGTGGCCCTAATCCTCTTCCGTAGTCATCAATGTGGAAAAGAAACCATGGAAACATTTTGTCATTTCAGTCATTAATATACAAAGAGATTACCACATAAACATTAGTATCAATCAGTGGGGAAGTTACAGGAACAGAACAATTAGATAAGTTAAATTAGAAGTCAGTGAATTATATAGAAAAATAAATCAATAAAATGAAAACAATTCTGGTTTTATGAAATTTGTGAAGGGATTAGGGCTGAATGATATATCTACATCAAGGAAAATCTACATCATTCATATCTACGATACTGGGATATTAAAATCTTGAATTTTCATATCTCGATATCGATTCGATAACGATATGTCTTTCAGCCCTAAAAGGGATAGAAATTTATTTACAGCAAAATCAACATTTTATTTTCAATCTTATGCCAAAAGTTATCATTTACATTGAAATAAATCTGGAACCAACTGACTTTTTATTTTTAACAGCTGATGGAAAACACTTTTACCCACGGAGGCTGTTAGTTGAGAAAAAAAAAGTGTAAAAGTGATTTATACGGGCTTTTATGAACGTTGTAGAAGTAAACTTGTCTTTGATGATGAGATGAGCAGATTTACAGCTGCAACATTTTTGTTGTTGTGTTGTATTTGTGCTGATTTATTCCAGTAGGTGAGGATAATTCACAAAGCTGCATTCATGTTTCCTTTCTCCAGTCTCATTCAGACCTTTTGGGGTGGAGAAACTAAAGTTTCATTTTGATAATAACTATTATTAAACACTTTCTCCCTCTTTTCTTCATCAGTTAACTGCAGCGCTCTCCTGGAGCAGCAACATCCTCAGCCCGTCGGTAAGAAGCCGCCAACGCCGCCTGTTTCCTCCATAATCTCTGGTTTCTGTGGTTTAAACTTTTACACACTTGCAGCAGTTACACACAACCACACGTCAACCACAAGATGTGATCATTTCCTCAGAGCAGTGAGCTGTAGTTTGTAGGAGGATCAGGAAAAACTGCAGCTGCAGCGTGAAACCACTTCACCCTAAACATATCAAACCGTCAAAGCCTCTGATTTGTGGCCTCAGTTTCCTGTTTGAAGTGTATTAGGGTCAATGAGGTGACGTCCCCCTTTTTTGTGTCTGAGTGCAATATTTCCTTCCATCATGAATTGAGTTTTTCATCACATGTATTTCTTTACTCTATGAAACCTGTGTTATTTGAACACATCTTTAAACTATTAAAATATAACATGTTTTTTTGTGTTTTGGTTCCTCAAACCCCCAAAATGTCAGGTGGTGCAACCGTCCTGACAAGTATCCACAGTAATTAAACTCTAAAAATTGAATGTCAGTTATTGTAAATGGAAATTAAAAATACAGTGGCATTATTTTATGCTTGAACCTTTTTAAATAAAACATTCTTTGCAAATAAAAAGACTTTTAAAGCTGTTGAGAAATGTAAAAAACTTTTGTCCCGTAATTTTCACCTTGTCAAATGTCAGGGTGGTGCAACCGTAACATTAGACTTTTATTTTAAAGTGAAGAGAATAAAACAGGAAACAGGAAACTGCATCAGCCAGAGGAGCCCAAATGACATTTGTGACCAAGTGGAAAAGTTTGTAGATTTCTCTGAAATACTGATAAAAAAGGTTTTTTCACTTCATTGGTGACTGGAACAATTTCCATGTCAGGTGGNAAAAAAAAAAAAAAAAATCAATTTAACATTATGTGAAAAAAGTCCAAACTTTCTCATCTAAGGTCAAAATTTTAAGACGACTAAAGTCTAAGTTTTGAAATAAAGCGTTGAAATTGTGATATAAAAAGTCAAAACTCTAAGATTCAAGTCAAAATTATAAGAAATAAATACAAAATTATAGGATATAAGCAGGAAAACAATTATAAAGATTTCTAGATAAATAGTCAAACTTTGACTTTTCTTTCACTATTCCTGTTATTTCTAAACCGGACTTTTTAAATTGTATTTTTAGTTGTAAAAACTGAAGAACAGAAAGAGCTATCTTTGACTCTTAACTTTTTCCAACCTTTTCCAACTCAGGGCCCGCTTTCACGTCTCAAAAATGTTTGCAGCTGTCCTCCAACCCAATGTAACAGATTCTGAGCCCAAAACAAAACAACTTTTTGCCAAGAAAGTAACAACTTGATACAGTTTGAGTCAGTAATTACATTTCAGGTTTTGTTACATATTGGGTCATTGTTACCTTTTGGGTTATGTTACCTTCTCATTTTTTATATATGAATAGCTGAACATTTTTAATATCCTGACCGAGTTTGCAACTGACTTTGAACATTTGAAACATTCTGTTTATTTTTATATAATTACATTCCACTAAAATCATACTATTTCGGAAAGGATTTGGCGGCCCACTTGCAATACCTTCACGGCCCACCAGAGGGACGCGACCCACAGGTTGGGAATCACTGATGCAGAGCAAAATATCCTTAATTGTGTCAAGGTAAATAAAACAAAATTCAACAATCTCAAAGAAAAAAGTATTTTTCCAACAGTCTCACACTCAAAGACAGGTGTGTGTGAAACAGCTGATATAACAGATCCTGGGTCAGTCAGGAGCAGGAAAAAATCACAGATGTTTGAAATTGTGATTTCGATCAGAAAATAAATCTCTTCTTAAAACACACTTTTACCGTCTTGCTTTTATGTGATGTCGTCTTCTTCTTCCTATTCTTATCACTGTGTCTATCTCTTCACCTCTCTATTGTCGTCTTTTGTATTTTTTACCACCCTGTTACAGAGCTGACTCACTTATTTATCTATTTACTTCCCTATTTATTCATTCACTTACGAGTTTATTTTAATTATTTATGTTTTTATTTATTTATTGAATTATTTCTAATGAGTTGAGCGCTCCAGTTATCATTCCCACTCTAATTTTTAGGCTGTTTTATCCTTTTATTACCTTATTTATTCACTGCTATATTTCATTGTTGTTTTTATCCTCTATATTGTTCCTGTTTGCTCTTTTACTCCTTCTCACCTCCTCATGGTCTCATCATAGGGTCTTGCTCTGCCTGAGTTCTCTTCTCTTTTTTAATTCTGTTTGGTCTGTATGATTATTAATTTTTATTGTTGCTCGCTATTTGATTCACTGTTTGTTTGTTGATTTTGTCCCTGCTGTAAAGCACTTTGTGAACTGTTGTTTTTAAAGATGCTCTATAAATAAAGTTATTATTATTATTATTATTATAAAACGATAAATCATTCAGCTCTCGTGTGCGAATTTGAAAAACAGCCAGTGATTCTCATCTGTTTCTTCTGTCTTTGTCTCTTTTAGTGACGTGTCTCTTCAAGGATTTTTGTGGATGGAAAGCTGATCTTTGCATCTCTGTCCTCGCCATCGTTACGATTGCGGTCGTCCTCGTTGCATTCATCTGCGTGTACAGAAAAAGACGTGCAGCCCAGTGTGCGTTGTACACTCCAGCGAATAAGATGGAGATGGCGACTATGCAGAACGATCAGCAGAACTAAGAATGGTTTATCTTTTTCTGACTGATATCCATTCTTGGTTCTCTCACGATTGCCTGTTAACCTACAAGTTTAGAAATGTCCTTCCCAGAATTCCAAATTAACTTTTTTAACCCTTTTAGATCTGTTCTACGCGGACAACACACAGATTTATCAGTTTTCCTGTGAAGCAGAGCTGTTGTTTTTATCTGGCTGTAAAAACATCAGATATTTAAAAGCCCAAAGTTTCCTGCAGATCATACGTTTCACAGCTCGACTGAAAGTTTTCCTCCCAAACATCAAACGTAGACGGCGAAATCTTTTAAATCACTTCTTGAAAAGCACTCCTGGAAGCGCTGTTAGAGAGTTTCTGAGCTCCTCTTGCATCTTTCATCCAGTGCTGCACTGACATTTCTGGATTCTGAGTCATGAGGAAAGAAAAAGAATCGTCAAAGTTTCTGCAGGAAAAGTGAATCCAACTGTATAAAACAGGAAAGAGAAATCAGCTCAACCATTCACAACCATTCAATTCAGCTCCAACTGCCAGGAAAATTGTTCGGGATGCAAAGAAAAACCCACAAACAACTTCAGCTGAAATACAGTTGTAGATGTTTCAAGATGCACAATAAGGAGGCACTTGAAGAAAAATGGGCTGTATGGTTGGGTCGCCAGAAGAAAGCTGTTGGTTTAGTGTTTCGGTCAGGGGTGTCAAACTCAAATACACAGCGGACCAAAATTCAAAACTTGGGCAAAGTCAAGGGCGAACACTGATATTTACAGAAAAAAAAATCTTACTCCAGATCAAACAATGAACCTTTTAAGCAAAGAGTTTCAACAGTAACCTTTTTCCAAAGGCTAATTATAGATTTAAAAATGGGATAACAGTAAATAAACAATTCACAAACGATAACACATAAGAGAAAGAGGTCAATCTGGTGGTCATTTGTTTTTTCTTTATGGGCCAAATATGATTCCACTGAGAGTTTGACACCAATGACTTAAAGTGTACAGAGGTTTATGGTTCGACTCTGAGCCTCGACCGTTAACTGCTTATTTACCTTTATTTTACACTCCTTTATTTTCCTTTCTCTCTTACGCTGACTCAAACTAAAGCAACACTGCCAAAAATGTAACTTTGTTAAAAAAGCACTTTCACTCTTTTATGGGTTTAAACCCTCGTTTTTCTTTCGCTCTAAGGGATGGGTAACAAAAAAAAAAAAAACGGTTCCTCTTAGGGATCGATAAGAAATGGTTCAATCCACTGACATCATCAGCGTTTTTACTTAACGATTCCCTTATTGATTCTTTATGTTGCGCTGCAGCGGACGAACCTTACGTTGACTACTCTGCCCGATCTAGCCTAAGTTAGCCGCTGGATAATAGTTTCCCAAAAAAACTCTGATTCAGGATTTTCTGCTCAAAGTTTTACTTAAGAAACTGAGGACGCGAAGAAACGTACATTACTGTCTCACAAAAGACTCAGTCAATACATTTTACGTTACACATCTTGAAATGTGCCAAAAATGACATAGTAAACACAGCGCTAGCTCGATGCTAACGTATATGGGAAATCCCATTGATATGCTAGTGGTTAGCATACATCGATACAGCTGTGGTTTCAAAACAGGATTTCAACTTTCGTCACAGAAACGTGTCACAATTAAAGCAGCAAATGGCGAAGAACGGGCCCTCGCTCCCGTGTAGCTGTCAGAACCATCGACTGTATATAGAATAAACAGCGTGGCTCCTCCTGTCTCCGTTCTACGTTTTGAAGCCAAAAAACCCCGTTTCTCTAGCCGCCATTGTGCAGCCAGAGTTTGCGCAGTAGAGAATTTCCGGTGGAGCCAAGTAAAAAAGAGAAATAAAAATATTTATTTCTTCTTCTTCAGAAGGTTTAGTCTCCTTTTGGCTCTTTCCTGAAGTTTCTTATATCCCCGATAAAAACTACTCACGAACAGCAGCTGTCAACTATCGTAAAACCAAACTTATATTGCGGTTTTTAACGTCCAATAACTAATGAGAAACTAACTTCTCAGAAAAAAAACACCTGAACACCATGCAGCCATGCGTGTCGTCTTCGTATAAAGAAAGTGGAAGCTTGTTCCGTAAATGAAACTTTAAATATAAACACAAGTGTTGCGTCTATGATGATGCACACTCATGTTTTAATATTGTTATAACCCAACTGTGGAGGTCTGGGTAGCAATCACATTATAATGATGTTATATATTATTATATATCATAAATAATGATTACGTATAAATGTATAAATAAAGATAGATATGTAGATGGAAGCTCCAGCAGAGTTTTCAGCCAGAGAGGCTCACTCGTATTTTAAAGAAACCTTATAGATGATTCCTCTTTGCTCCAGGGAGTTAAGATGGATGAGAAGATAAGAGGTTGAAATTTTGAGATAAAAAGTTAAAACGTGAGACAAAAAGTCAAAATTTTTGACAGAAAAATGTATCATTTGAGATGAAAAGTTAAAATTGCAGGATAATAAAGTCAAAATTATGGGAAAAGAAGTTGAAATTTACAGATTAAAAATTCAGAATTTAATTTAGAAAGTCAAAATTTTTGAGATCTGTCGATGCAGATTCATAACCCAGTGAGACATTTTTCTGGATTTGTCACTTAAATGTGGCTCATATTGAGAATAAAAAGACTTTTTTTTTTTTCAATAAGGCATAAACACTGGGTTAGATTTCAGCTTTTGAAGTGCAACAAGTTCATGAAAAATCGCGCAATGAACTTATTCAGACGCCGCGCTGAGGTTCAGCTCATACAAACTGAGCTGATACAACAAATTCTAGAAAATTAATGAAACAGAAAACAACTAAAACAACCTTGCCTGAATTTTTGTGATTTAATATTGTTCAAAGTTTTACAAAATAATTTTCGTCGACCCCCGAAAATCATTTCGCGACCCCCGTTGGGGTCGGGACCCACAGGTTGGGAACCACTGCTCTTCAAAATATGAGAAACGCAGTTAAGAAGATGTTTACAAGTAAAGATGATGTAACGTTTGACGATGAAATACGTGCTTCATCGACTCCTATTAAAGTGAACCAAACCTGCAGTTACACCTTTACACCACAGGTGTCGCCAAAGGGAAGAAAAGTGCAGCTCAGTTTCTCAGGTAAAAGTTTGTGCTCAGGTTGGCTTCAATCTCAGGGCTTTTTTTTTTAATTTTTGATGGATGTAACTTTTTCTATTATGTTTTTTTTTTATTGGTCTGTTTTCCAATGTTTATTTATCCACCAGAGTCTAAAAAAAACCATCTCAGCATACAATCCTGACATCCAGCCCGCTGTAAAGTGTCATAAAACTGTAAAAAATACTCATCATACCAAAGCAGACCCCTCATTGATGTTTTTTTTTTAGCTGTGGATATAAAGAAAACCATCAAATTATGAATTGCAACCAACAAATATTGATTACAAAATGAATCCAAATGCTTTAAAAAAAAAAAGAGACTGTTTTGATTTGTTGGGTATTTTCTTTTGACTTTATTGTATGTAATGTATTTGCTTTCACTTGCTTTTTTTTCTATTTCCCTGCTTGATTAAAAAAAAAAAAAAAAAAAAAAATCCTTAATAGCCCCAGTGTCTTTTTAATCATGTTTAATGCTGGCACCTTTAAAAAGTGAATACAGTGTATGTTTAAAAAATAAAAAAATAAAAAATCACACACTGGAGCTTTAAATGATACTGGGTATTTAACATCAACTGCTGCAAACTTGATGTAAAAATTAGTTAAATTGTGTTTTTCATTTTTTGGTAATTTATTGAAGTATTGTCTCTTTTTTTTAACATATTTTTTTACTCATTTAAACTTTATATCATTGTGATAACTGACTTGAAGCATAATGACTTTAACGCTTTAGGGCCTGAGCCCTAAGACGCCTGCCTGGACTATTTCACTCATCGTGACCATGAAATGATCAAAAAATGTCTCGTATGTAAGTGTTTGGACCCATTTTTTTATCTGGAATACTTTAAACTATCCATATGTGGTGTGTTTATTTGTGGGTTTCCTTAAATGCCTTAGTGAAATTACCGTAATAACCAAATATTGGCTGAAAGAGAAATGGCTCAGCTTTTGGAAACCATTGGAATTTTTTGGTTGTGTCGACCGTTAAGGTTTAAACACTGCAAAAAAGGGAGTCTGAATATAAGATAAAAGTACTAAATTTGATGGAAAAATATCTTAAAACTAGTGAAATTATCTGTCCATGCAGCAAGATAATTTCACTTGAGTAGAAATTGTGAAATAAGACTGATAAATCTAAAAAACAAGCTGGCCTTGATAAGTATTCTCAGATCTTAAAACAAGAAGAAAATGCTCATTTTTAGATTAAAATGCTTGAAAACAAACGAATTGAAGTGAAATATACTGAATATGAGCAATAGAATCTAACTTCATGCTTCTTATATTCTTAATTTTAGCAAATGGAATGAAAAATTTCACTTTTTTAAGTCAAAACTACCTAGAATTAGAGAAGTATGATTAAGATAATTCTTGATTTTTGAGCATGGGTTTGTAAAATTCTTTGCTGTTTGCTAAATAAACTGTGTCTTAAAAAGATTATTTTTTTTGTGTTATTCTTAAATGAAACAACTTGAGGTGGAGCTAAATCTTGAAACAAGTTTTAATGTTAGAAAAAATTACATGTGAGAAAACCAGAGTAACTTGTTTTAACAGTTATCCACTTATTTTAGGATTCTCAGACTAATTAAGACAAAATTGAAACGTTCATGCGTTTTTTTTTAGATCTAACGTAGCGTTAAATGTTAGAAATAAGTTAGCAGCGGCTGTGCCGACTATTTTCCAACACAAACCCACAAAACTTCCTCTGGAAACCACTGAAGTCCGCTCCAGGACTTATATGATCCTGTATGAGATCCAGCCCGGTGCAACCATATGACGTCACTACCCGGACGTTATTGTAAACAACAATGGCGGCCTACAGGTGAAAATATTTGTTCAAATTTTATACAAACTAAGATATTTTGAGAGATTTTATTATATAGTGCAATAGAGCAGATAAAGTATACTCATTAAGGCAGACATACTAAATATAATTTCGCTTTTTTCACAGCTATAATCCACAGTGCACCCAGTTAGTGAATCAGCTTTTTTGTTAATGCAAACCTTAAGTGGATCAGACCTTAAGATTTTAATTTTCAAGAAAGTGAAAAATCCTAAGTAAATAATTGGGACTTTTTATCTCATAATTTGACTTTTTACCTCACAATTTTGTCTTTTTATCTCGATTTGACTTTTTATCTCATAATTTGGACTTTTTATCTCATAATTTGACTTTTTACCTCACAATTTTGTCTTTTTATCTCGATTTGACTTTTTATCTCATAATTTGGACTTTTTATCTCATAATTTGACTTTTTACCTCACAATTTTGTCTTTTTATCTCGATTTGACTTTTTATCTCATAATTTGGACTTTTTATCTCATAATTTGACTTTTAATCTCATAATTTGACTTTTTGTCTCATAATTTTGACTTTTTATCTCATAATTTGACTTTTTATCTCATAATTTGACTTTATCTCATAATTTTGACTTTTTATTTCATAATTTTGACTTTTTTATCTCATAATGTGACTTTTTATCTCATTAGTTTGAGTTTTTATCTCATAATTTGGACTTTTTATCTCATAATTTGGACTTTTTATCTCATTAGTTTGAGTTTTTATCTCATTATTTTGAGTTTTTATCTCATAATTTTACTTTTTATCTCATAATTTGACTTTTTATCTTATGATTTTGACTTTTTATCTCATAATTTGACTTTTTATCTCATAATTTGACTTTTTACCTCATAATTTGACTTTAATCTCACAATTTGACTTTCTATCTCATAATTAGACTTTTTATCTCATAATTTGACTTTATCTCATAATTTTGACTTTTAATCTCATAATTTGACTTTTAATCTCACAATTTTGTCTTTTTATTTCATAATTTTGACTTTTTATCTCATTAGTTTGAGTTTTTATCTCATAATTTGACTTTTTATCTCATAATTTTGGACTTTTTATCTCATAATTTGACTTTTTATCTCATAATTTTGACTTTTTATCTCATAATTTGACTTTATCTCATAATTTTGACTTTTTATTTTATAATTTTGACTTTTTATCTCATAATTTGACTTTATCTCATAATTTTGACTTTTTATTTCATAATTTTGACTTTTTATCTCATAATTTGACTTTTATCTCATAATTTTGATAATTACAGACACCAACCAACCAACGGTGGTGCAAACCAAAATGTCCGAGACTCATAGTGTCACGGTGTCATCATCACTTTCGGGAAGCTCAGCTGGAATAATTCACTCAGCACAGATTTTTGCATCAAGAAAGTAAGTTTCTGAGCAACCTGATTGGTTCATTGGCGACAGACAAACTTGAGTCTGTGTTTCTGTTCCTGAGAAAGAAAAGTCAGAGGATATGAGGCTGATAAGGAAAGGTGGGGTCGTGTCACTCAGGTGTCACACGACTTATTCGCTCAACAGTAACGTATTTAAAGGCTGCGATTCAACGCACTTTACATCAGAACTGAGGCTGGAACTCACCAAGACCAACACCACCATTGACCTGAACTGGGACTGGACATCAACAAGACCAACACCACCATTGACCTGAACTGGGACTGGACATCACCAAGACCAACACCACCATTAACCTGAACTGGGACTGGACCATTGACCTGAACTGAGGCTGGACATCACCAAGACCAACACCACCATTAACCTGAACTGGGACTGGACCATTGACCTGAACTGAGGCTGGACATCACCAAGACCAACACCACCATTGACCTGAACTGGGACTGGACATCAACAAGACCAACACCACCATTGACCTGAACTGGGACTGGACATCAACAAGATCAACACCACCATTGACCTGAACTGGGACTGGACATCACCAAGACCAACACCACCATTGACCTGAACTGAGTCCATCTGAAACATCATGAACATGAAGTGAGTATCTGCCTNCAAAATTTCTCATTCAATTTATTTGTCTCTTTATTTATTTATTTGTACCTTCTATATTTTAGACTTTTGTCGTCTTAAAATTTCGACCTTAAATGAGAAAGTTTGAACTTTTTTCACATAATGTTAAATTCATTTCTTAAACTCTGGAAGTTATTGACTATTTGTCTTAGAATTTTGTCTTTATTTCTTAAAATTTCCACTTTTCATATTAAAATATTGACCTTTTATCTCCATCGTTTTTATTTTCATCTTCGCATTACAGTAGTAGCTTTTGATGTTTCAATGGTTTGATGTAATTTTCTGTCAAGTTTGTAAATGTTACTGTAAATTGTGAAAACTTCTCTAAAGTTTGATTTGAAGAAAATCGTGAATCGAATTGAAATCGCTGTATCTGTCAGAAAAATCACAATTAGATCTTTTTCTAAAACTGTTCAGCCCTACTTTAGTATTTTTTTTGAAGTAAGCACTTTGGTACTTTGACTTGAGTAAAATTTTGACCAAGCAACTTTTACTTTACATATCAATACTTCTAGTCAAGTACTTGAGTTCTGTACTTTGTCCACCACTGGTTAAACGTTATCTTCTTTTTTTCTCCATCAGTGCTGATCAAATAACTCTGGAGTCCCTGCAGTGTCACTTCACCTGGGATCTGAACCGCTCACGGTCCAAACTGCAGCGTCTTAGGCACAAACTGTTGGACATGGGCTCCGAGGAGGGGAACAGGTGGAGGGGTCACATCTACAACCTGCGGGGGTTCATTCAGTTCAAGCTGGGGCAAAAAGAAGACGCCGTGACTTCGTTTAAGGAGGCTGCAGAGGTTTTCCAGAGGGTGAGAGGTGAAGACCGGGGTCCCTGGTTGGTGGTGAACTACGGGAACCTGGCCTGGCTGCACCACCTGATGGGAGATGAGGAGCAGAGTCAGGTTTACCTCTCAAAGGTTGCAGCCCTGATGGAGGAACATCCACCTGGAGGTGAGCTGCACGCTGAGGTCTGCGCTGAGAAAGCCTGGACTCTGATGTCCTTCGAAGGAGACGTGGAGCTCGCTGCTGATTTGTTCCAGAGAGCCGTCAGTCTGCAGCCGGAGATGGTGGAGTGGAACAGCAGCCACATCCTGAGTTTAGTCAGAGCCCAGGAGCACAGAGGTGCAGAGGTGACCCCTGACCTCTTAGAGGAAATGAGACAGGCAAAGAAGCAGGATCCTGAGAATCTGTACCTCGCTGTTTTTCACCTCCAACAACGTTCTAAAAGAAAAGAAAGTGTTGTCGATGAAGCTCAAGCGATCGGCAGAGACAATTTGGAAACTCTGAGCAGAAGTTATCAGGCTTTAAGAGCATTACTGGATGTCTACAAACACAATCATTTGGTTGATAAGGCCATCGATTTAGCAGAAGAGGCTCTGAGAGTGAATCCAGAACAGAGATTTCTGAAAAAGTGTGCTGCACTTTGCTACAGTTGGAAGTTTTTTGCTGAATCTGATCCAGATCCAAAACCAGATCAAGCCATGATCGACAGAGCCATCAGCCTCCGAGAAGAGGTGGTTTTTCTTTACCCCGACTCTCTACTGGTGAAAACAGACCTCGCCAGCCTCTACGCAAAGTCAGGTTCACACAAGGCCAAAGCTGAGCAGAAATTTGAGGAGCTGCTTCACATCGATCTGGAACCAGAGGACCAACAGGTTCTCTACAATGCCTACGCTAAATATTTGCACTTTGATCGACGTAATAGCTCAGAGTCCATAACATATCACATGAAAGCAGCAAAAATACCAGAAGAAAGCTTTTTCCGCAGGTCGAGCATCAGAGTCCTGAGGAAGACTAGAGACACAGGCAGGCATCGAAGGTGTCTAGAAATAAGAGAGTTTCTGGAGAACCTGCAGGTATAAACCATGTTTCACACCGATTATACACTGCCTGGACAAAAAAGAAGTCGCCACCAAAAGAAAAAGTCATAGACTCTTAGATAAACAACCCCAGATCAAAGCACTGCCCCCACAGGCTCGTACAGTAGGCACTAGGCATGATGGGTGCATCACTTCACCTGCCTCTCTTCTTACCCTGATGCGCCCATCACTCTGGAACAATCTGGACTCATCAGACCACACGACCTTCTTCCATTCCTCCAGAGTCCAATCTTTATGCTCCCTAACGAACTGAAGCTTTTTTTCTGGTCAGTTTTACTGATTAGTGGTTTTCTTAAAGCTACACAGCTGTTCAGTCCCAATCCCTTTAGTTCACTTTGCATTGTGTGTGTAGAAATGTTCTAACTTTCACTCTAAATCATACTCCTGAGTTCTACTGTTGATTTTATTCCATTTGATTTGACCAAACGTTGAAGCAATCACCAATCACGACCATTCAGGATTTTTGTTCCCGGATGTGAAACCAAATGTTGAGTTAAGGGTTCTAACAATTTTGTCCGGCCCATTTTTTTTTGTGTTTTGTGCAAAATTGTGTAAATTTTGGGTTTTTTTTTCTTCAGCTTTTTTGTGTTTTTCGAATGCACATCAAGGAAATAAACACATTCCTACCAAAAACATTTGTAATTGCAACAATTTCTTGGAGAAATGGTGCATTTTCTGGAGCAATTCCAGGGGTCCATGACTGTATGTGTAGTGCTGGTGTTGGTAATGTCTAGAGTTTGTTTTTCTCACCTTAATTAGAAATGCTAAAGCTTAAACTAAAGAAATATAATGTAGAATGGGTAAAAAAAAAGCAGTGAAACAAAGCTTAATGACTTTAAAATAACTTTGACTGCAACTTTCCCTAAGGTGGTGTATTGCATTCATTCAAAAATAAAAGAATTCTGTTTTTGCAAGGTAGTATCTTGCAAAAAATGGATTTTTATTTATTTAGGATTATGAGATACTATCTCATAAAAGCAGGATTTCCCATGACGCTCCGCTACATGACACATGGTTGCATATTTTTAGCTGCTATGTAGAGCAGACCTGTCTGAGCTTTACACTGAATTTTGGGATTTCAAAATAAAGGTAACTTGGAAAACCATTAAAAAAGAGGAGTAAAGGAGAAAATTGAAGAAAAAAAAATGCAACCTCTCATTTCATTTTTCTTTAATTTTAAGCCATTATTTATCATTTTACATTGTCCCAAATAAACAAGAACGCATGACCTCTCCTTCTTGGTTTACAAAAGAACACTGACTAAGCTTTTACTTAATGAATGAAGCCAGGTGTGTTCATTGTGTTCAAATTTTGCTGACTATGGCAAGTATTTTGCATTACATGAGCTTTAATTTGAGATTTTTGAAACTTGTGTTTCAACAAGACAAAATGTTTTTAGTTTTATGAGAAAAGGAGAATTGTGTTTTATGAATTGTGTCTCCATGTGAAATATGTTTACAGCTTTGGCAAATAGTTTTATTAATTTTTTTAGAGAACTGGTCATTTGGTGAAGAGAATTGGCTTTTGTGTTTTAGCAATTGGGAAAAACTGTAATAATTTACAGATGGGTCAATGACAAAAAGAGGGTCTAAAAATATATTTTTTAAAAGTTCTTTGAAAATGGATAAAAACATATTTCTAAGTGAAGAATTAAGTTTTCTAACAGATTTCAGTAGTTGACCAACATTTCAAAGTTTTTGGGTTCATTTTTTTATAGTATTTTTATTTTGAGCACCCAAAAATGTCAGGTGGTGCAACCAAATATATGAAAATATATTTATATGTTCCTGTTATTTTTTCTGTGTGAAATTATTGGCAAGTATCTCTCAAGTGTCTGTAGTGACTCATACATTTTCATTTTGTGTGTTTCATTTCTTTTATTTGTGAATAAGATAAATAATTTGATGTTAAAATAACATTTCACATTATTACATTGGTTGTACCACCTGACATGGAAATTGTTCCAGTCACCAATGAAGTGAAAANTGACCAACATTTCAAAGTTTTTGGGTTCATTTTTTTATAGTATTTTTATTTTGAGCACCCAAAAATGTCAGGTGGTGCAACCAAATATATGAAAATATATTTATATGTTCCTGTTATTTTTTCTGTGTGAAATTATTGGCAAGTATCTCTCAAGTGTCTGTAGTGACTCATACATTTTCATTTTGTGTGTTTCATTTCTTTTATTTGTGAATAAGATAAATAATTTGATGTTAAAATAACATTTCACATTATTACATTGGTTGTACCACCTGACATGGAAATTGTTCCAGTCACCAATGAAGTGAAAAAACCTTTTTTATCAGTATTTCAGAGAAATCTACAAACTTTTCCACTTGGTCACAAATGTCATTTGGGCTCCTCTGGCTGATGCAGTTTCCTGTTTCCTGTTTTATTCTCTTCACTTTAAAATAAAAGTCTAATGTTACGGTTGCACCACCCTGACATTTGACAAGGTGAAAATTACGGGACAAAAGTTTTTTACATTTCTCAACAGCTTTAAAATTCTTTTTATTTGCAAAGAATGTTTTATTTAAAAAGGTTCAAGCATAAAATAATGCCACTGTATTTTTAATTTCCATTTACAATAACTGACATTCAATTTTTAGAGTTTAATTACTGTGGATACTTGTCAGGACGGTTGCACCACCTGACATTTTGGGGGTTTGAGGAACCAAAACACAAAAAAACATGTTATATTTTAATAGTTTAAAGATGTGTTCAAATAACACAGGTTTCATAGAATAAAGAAATACATGTGATGAAATACTCAATTCATGATGGAAGGAAATATTGCACTCNGAGTGCAATATTTCCTTCCATCATGAATTGAGTATTTCATCACATGTATTTCTTTATTCTATGAAACCTGTGTTATTTGAACACATCTTTAAACTATTAAAATATAACATGTTTTTTTGTGTTTTGGTTCCTCAAACCCCCAAAATGTCAGGTGGTGCAACCGTCCTGACAAGTATCCACAGTAATTCAACTCTAAAAATTGAATGTCAGTTATTGTAAATGGAAATTAAAAATACAGTGGCATTATTTTATGCTTGAACCTTTTTAAATAAAACATTCTTTGCAAATAAAAAGAATTTTAAAGCTGTTGAGAAATGTAAAAAACTTTTGTCCCGTAATTTTCACCTTGTCAAATGTCAGGGTGGTGCAACCGTAACATTAGACTTTTATTTTAAAGTGAAGAGAATAAAACAGGAAACAGGAAACTGCATCAGCCAGAGGAGCCCAAATGACATTTGTGACCAAGTGGAAAAGTTTGAAGATTTCTCTGAAATACTGATAAAAAAGGTTTTTTCACTTCATTGGTGACTGGAACAATTTCCATGTCAGGTGGTACAACCAATGTAATAATGTGAAATGTTATTTTAACATCAAATTATTTATCTTATTCACAAATAAAAGAAATGAAACACACAAAATGAAAATGTATGAGTCACTACAGACACTTGAGAGATACTTGCCAATAATTTCACACAGAAAAAATAACAGGAACATATAAATATATTTTCATATATTTGGTTGCACTATCTGACATTTTTGGGTGTTCAAATTAAAAATACAAAAAAATAATGAACCTAAAAACTTTGAAATGTTGGTCAACTACTGAAATCTGTTAGAAAACATAATTCTTCTCTCAGAAATATGTTTTTATCCATTTTCAAAGAACTTTTTAAAAATGCGTTTTTAGACCCTCTTTTTGTCATTGACCCATAAATGAGTGATTCTATAATTCAGGGTGTATTTCAGGTGTGCCAAGAAGTGAAAAATTATGTGCTATTTTTTTTTATTATTAATGATATTCTGTTTGAATAGTTTATTCGTAAGAAAAAAAGAAGTAGTTCATTATTTTGTCAACCGGTTATCAGTTTCATAACATCTAACAAGCAAGTAATAGAAGTGTTTTTGTTTTTTTATGTCTTTCGAATATTTCATAAATCAAACTCAGATTAATTCTCCAAGAGTTAAAAGGAACGGATAGAATTGCAAATGGCTGTTTTTTAATCTTTCTGTATTCTCATAGAATGAAAATGTATATTTAAGGTGTTTTTTAATAAAGGTGTATTATGTTGCTGACTTGATGTGAAATATCAAAAATGACACAAGGCTTAATACCATTCTCTCATTTTTTTCTCACAATAGTAGGTTTATGAAGGTGACACTTAACAAAGACTTCCTGTAGGTGTGAGCTAATCAAAAGACTCATTGTAAGTATTCTTTTTAAAAAAAATTCAATATAAGTTGTTGAATTACGGTGAGTGTTTGATAATGTAACCAGCTAGGATGTAAAACTTTTCATCCTTACAGTAAGGATGAGAGTAATATTAATTTCATTTATTTAATAATCAAAGAAAAATAGCTTTGGGTTAGTTTTGATAAGATTGTCCAGTAACCGAAGTCACGCAGATGTTTATGTTTTATTTTTCTTCTTGATGTCTTTTGGGTATTTCATAAAATGGACTAGTTTTTCCAGGGTTGACAGAAAGGGACTCATAATCTGATCTTGTTCCACTGTGATTAATGTCTGCCATTAATGTTAGATACTGGTCAAATGACAAATATGATTAATAGAAAAAAATATTCTTTCCATTACTTCCTGTTCTTAAAAGCGCCACTGGAGGGCAGCAGTGAAACATTCAGTGAACAGTTGCATCATGACGACTCTCTGTTGAAATAAAAACAGCGTGTCTCAATGCAAGCGGCTGAAGAACTGAGAACCGTTTTGTTTCTGTTTAACAGGAACTGAAACAAAAAGAAGAAAGATGTGACATCGATTATTTGAGCATCTGGAGAAAGTCAACTGGGATGAATATCAATGCAATTGCTTCTTTTATGCTGCATATTTTTATTTATCTTTCATTACTTTGTAGAAATAAGCGTTCAATTTGAAATTAAAGAGGAGTTTTTTTTGAAAATGGATAAAAACATATTTCTGAGTGAAGAATTATGTTTTCTAACAGATTTCAGTAGTTGACCAACATTTCAAAGTTTTTAGGTTCATTATTTTTTAGTATTTTTAATTTGAGCACCCAAAAATGTCAGGTGGTGCAACCAAATATATGAAAATATATTTATATGTTCCTGTTATTTTTTCTGT
>RPOG01001116.1:0-182768 GCA_008086565.1 Thalassoma bifasciatum
TCTGTCCTGTCCTTTCCTCATCCCTCTTGTCCCATTCTTACTTTTTTTCTTCCTCTTTACCCCACCTCCCTTGTTTCCTCCTTTTGCCCCCTCTCTCCTCTCCTCCTTTCTTTTCCTCATATCTCTTCCCATTTCTTCTCCTCTATGATTAGCTGCAGCTCTGTACGTTACCATAGCACCCGAGAGAGAGAGAGAGAGATAGAAAGAGAGAGAGAGAGAAGTCAGCCCACACAGTCTCTTGCCTACCACTCACTCCCTTCCTCTCTTTCCCTCTCGTCTGTCATCGTGTCTTTCCTCCTCCTCTCTCTGTCTACTTCAGCTCCCTCCTTTCTACTTTTCTGTATCTACCTCCCCTAAAGTTTTTCTCGTCACGGCGCCTTTACTTCATTACATTTCTGTACATCACCTGGTGCATTCTTACACACCTGAATCTCAGTTTGCAGGCCTGTGTGTGTGTAACTGTTTGATTATGGATATGAAGATATGTTCTGTCCAACATAGCAGCTCAGCCTCACTGTCCTCCCACACGGACAGGATGCCCATGAACACACACATACACACTAATCCACCGGAGAGTGAAAGTGGGCTCTGACTGATCCCTCCTGACTCTCCAAAGTTGTTGACAGAATCTAGAACAGGCCACTCTTGTGTGATTCCTTCTGTTTTATTTGTTTGTTTGTTTGCACTTCTTTCCGACTAGTTAAGTGTCGGTTACGGCGTGTTTAGAGAAGCAAACAGAGCATTCTCCTTAAATTTGTGTGCGTCACACTTAGTCAGGTTTGTGTTTGTGTGTATTTGAGAGAGAGGGAGTGAGTCATCCCTCCCGACTATTAGCCAATTACAAGGAGCTCTGGGGTTGCAAGTGCACAGCAGTCTGCAGTGATTGCATGTTGAGGTCAGTTCATGTCACCGAGACATATTTTCTGAAAGGCCCAGGATCATAAGTTTACCTTTAACATCCCAAAGCCCCTGGTCTGAAAAGGAGCTGATTTCATGTATCTAAGATTGCTTTCAGTTTTTGGAGTGTATGACTGAGCGTGGGGAAAGTGGAGCAGTGTAAAGTCTGAAATCAAAGCTCACAAAGAGCCTTGATGACTGAGACCCACAAAACAAGTGCAAAGAAACAGAAAAAACACATAAGCCCCAACAAAACCAACAAAGACATACCAAACTATCACAGTGACACAAAATAAGCAAAAGAAAAGTGCTAACATGGTTCTGCAGCCCCTCACAAAGAGACACAAAATAATCTGTCATGAACGATAGAGACCTACAAAAGAAATACTGAGAAGTAACCACAAAGAAATATAAAACGACCACTTAAGGACATCCACTAAAAAGTACAAGAGAAAAACGAGGCCATCAAATGGCATAAAATAATAATAATGTTGTAAAACACGGAAAGGGAGGAAAATAACAAAAAAAATGAACAAAACTTTGCATGAATTGACTTGTTATAACCACACACAGACAAAAAACGTCCATATCATCTATGAAATAACAACACACACAGTTACACCGTAAAAGCTGAATCCAAGCAGGTCAGTATATCTTATTTTTAGGGGGAAAAAGGACTGAACTGCTTGTGATGAGTCAAAAAACTGCCAATGGGATGAGGAAATTATGATTCATGTATTTTACATTTTGGATGTCTTAATAAAACAGTGTAACTGCAGTCTCACATTTTAACTTTGTTTTCAACATCTGGACTTTACTCTTTGTGTGGGTGATAAGACAACATTTCATTCCCAAAATTATTTCATGAAAACATCTTAACTGACAAAAAATTTCAAATAGAAAAGAAAACACAGAGACAGAAAAAAATCAATTTCATGAAAAACTTCTACAACCAAAAGTAAACCTCAAAATATCTCGGAACATCCACAAAGAACGTAGGAGATATAGACAAAGGAGTGTCCACAAAAGACTTCAGACACAAGGCACAGGGAGTTCAAATCCAAATGACAGGCAAAAGTGCAAAAAGAAAATGAAAACAAAGTCACAAAGAAAGAAAACACAATGAGGGGCAGAGCAAAGACGAGCAGAGCAACCACAGATGAATACAAAATGTGTACTTTGAAATGACCAAAAACAGACAGAACATCTTGAAAATACAGTTTAACTGTGACTTTTACTTTTAAATAAACTCTGATATGAATGGATGGAATAGATTCTCTTTCAGCGTTGTCCACACGGCTGGCCATGTAGGCTCAAATGTAGCACATGTAGACAAAGTTAGTGTGATCTTCTGAACAGGTTTCTGCTCTCTTTTTGAGTTACTGTCTAAGTTGAGGAGACGGACGGGAGAGAAAGAAGGGAGGACATGGAAGATTAGGGGAAAGACAGGAGTTAAAGGAGAAGAAAACAGTCTTCTCTGGCAGCTCATCCACTTTAGTTTCCCAGAGAGAATTCAGAGTACCATCTGCTGTCTGATCTATTCACTATTTACTGTATTAAATAATCTATGTGGTTCCACAATCAGTGGGGTGCTTCGCTGCTGATGAATAATGGTTCCGAAAAGGGAATTTGGATAGGTTGTTTAATCCGACAAACAGCTGAACGTTTTCAGCTGTTTGTTGGAAAAGCTCATGTAGTATGTGGGGACAGTTGTTTGTCTTTATTTCATTTTTGTCAATGCTGTGCTCTTCAAAGTCCAATTCATAGTTCAACAAAAGAAATGTTTGGCATGACATTGTTTCGTTTTGAGCAGCTGTGATAAAAACTACAACTCAGATACGCTTCTACTGACCCGCTTCTAATTTACAAGGTTTCTCATCAGTGGCTGCCATCTTAATTGTTGACATGTAAGGGTTAATGTGTATGGATGCATATTTAGGACAAAATTCAAGTGAAAGTGCAATGAAAATAAAAATGCACTACAGAAAATACATTTTAATTTCAACAATAAAGGCACATTGTTTGAGTCACAGTGAAAATGAAAAGTCAAATATCAACTTTCATTGTCATTTTCATTTTCAAAACTGCAGATTATGTGACAAAATGAAATAGCTGTTTGCATTTTGATTTTCAAGAAACAGATCTTCTAAATACTGGACATAATTCAAATGAAAATGAAATAAAACATTTACATTTACATTTCAAGTTCAAGGCACAATTTTTTAGGGACAAAATCAAAGTGGAAAGGAAATGTGGACTCCTTGGTTCATCATATTCAGCAGTAGGAGGCAGTGTGTATGCAATCAACTCAACAAGCACTAGAAGAAGAGAAAAAGAAGCATCAAGTCCAAACAGGAGCGAACAGCAGACAGGTAGAGAGATGAGGTGAGCAGTGGAAAATGGCAAACGTGGACAGTGATGTGAAGTGAGTGTTGCTTATGCTAATTCAGATCCTCATTGTGAGGTGGAGGGTTTTGCTCTAACCCTGAAGGGGACTTGCTTAATAAAACTACTTGCTTAATTAACATTATACCAATAATCAGTGGTTTAACGACTAAAACTATGGGCAAGTTGCCACACATTGTTTATTTTCAGTTGATTAAGGTGATTTAAACATGATTCCTGATTAGAGCTTATTTTCTTTTTTGCTCTGCTTCCTCCATCTGCAACAACACCACAGCTGATCCCTCACAGGATTATTTGTCCACTTGTGTGTTAAACTAGTTTTAGCCTGCTTATTTGTTATACTTCACATTAAACTGAACACATCCATCAAAGAGGAGGTAAGAGAAGGTGAACAGAACTTCTGTTGTAATATTTATGTTGACATTTCCTCTTTGTCTCAGGGCTTAAAAGTTGAAGTATCCTTTTAAACATGGATGAGGCCAAAGTCACAACTTTTAACCATTCTGCTGTCATCCTAATTGGCATCTAAGAGATGCTCTCACCAGCTGTGCTAATGTTGTCAAGATCTCAGGATAAGCCCCAATATTAAGATATTCATGTTTTTTTTGCAGAATGATATAGAACACTTACAGATTGACATGCTTTCCTCAATGTTTACCGTTTTGTTGTCCGATTTAATGCTTTAAAAGCGCTGAAAACCTGTTTCTTATTGACAAATGTCTGAGTCAGGTAGAAAATGTAAGACAGAGACTGATCTGTGGAGGAAAATCTGCATTGTAAATGTTAGTCCTAACAAAAATAAAGGCATCACCAGTGAAAAACAAATGTACATAAAAATAATCAGCTTGAACTCTGACATTAAAGTAAAAAAATGTAAGTCTTGTTTTTGTCTGCTTGAGAGACATTTTGATCAGTAGGCTTCTGTGTTTTTCTAAGTGATGTCAGTTTATAAAAACAGAAATGTACTTCAACCATTTGAAAATATCCAAATATCCAAATGAATGTTTTCACTGAGCTTTTCTGAGGAAGGTCGGACAAAAGATGAAGGATGCACTTAATGGAAAAATAACTCTGATTCTTTAACACTTCAAGCAGATGCGGGTCTTTCTTTTGTTTCTAAGGCTTGACTTCTTCATGGTCAGTCGGATTTAACAGCCTCACTTAAACCAGTTAAGCCTCCTCGATATGTTTATTTCTCTGAATTTTAAAAGCAAGGACTGATGGATATTTTTTGGTGTTTTGACTTCAGATTTGTGCATATTATCAGTTGCCCTCAGTTAAAAGGTTATGGGGTCGTTCTGCAGGAAATCAGAGTGTTATAATTCCTCAGAGGCTGTAAACAGAGTTGCTTCCTTGCTGGTATGTTGTAGTCATGTATGTAGTCTGTGTAGGAGTTAAATGTTAACCACAGATTGCAGCAGGTTACCAGAATAGCTTGTGATTGTGCTGCTGGGAGGAACAGTGAGTGATCTGTATGGACAGTTATGAGTCACGCTGATGACAGTCTGGAGAAGTTTATTCAAATTTAACACTGCTGTGGTTTTGTGACCGATTGAGATGTTCGGAACTGATCGTAGAGAGGAAAAAAAAGTTATATCATTGTGATGGATTAAAGGCTTTAAATTATGTATGTATGAGTGTGTGTTAACTGGAATCTCTCTCTATGTGTGCATTCCTCTGCATGCAGCAGGTGGAGCCCTGGTTCCAGTGTTGAATGTCACACTGGTTTGTTTCTTTAACTCACACCAAGAGGACTCTCCTCTCATTTGAGGATAAAATTCTGGTGCTCAATGGGTAACTGAATCATTTTGACTTCTGCATTTGACTTCATTTAGGAGCTAAACATGGATTTAAAGTGGGTCAAACGAAGGTTTCAAGTATAAAAGGAGAAGGATCAGGGAATGAGGATTAACATAAATCAGTACAATGTCATCACCTATAATTTTGAATGATTGCAATTGTGTGTCTGACTTTGTCATGCTGCAAGTTTCATGAGCAGTGAGAACTAGATTTCAAGGCATCCCGATGTTCACCACATGCAAGAATTTGCAAGCACATTTTTTCACCTTTCAACTTCTTTAGTTTAAGAAAATGTTCCTTTCATGTTCTTGAATTTTACAAAAATGTTTACACACATTTCTTAAAATAGTTTTAAACCACATATGATCTGCAAAATGAAAGCAGGTTGTCAAAACCAGAGAATTCAGAATCAAAATTAGCATCAGATTCAGGGGCTGTGTTTAGGATTCAAGTGGATTATATATATATATATATATATATATATATATATATATATATATATATATATATATATATATATATATATATATATATATATATATATATATATGTATATGTATTTATTGCATTTTCCCTCTTAGAAGGATTATAATTTACAAACTGATCATTATGATGAAACTAGCTTTCAAGACCATAAACTCTTTAAGGCAGTGATTCCCAAATTGTGGGATAAATAATGTTTCAAATATCAATACTCAGTTATACTTATAGCCCTAATATTTTGTGGCACTGATGGACAGCTTCTTGAGTGATTGATGTACATGTGCGTGTGTTTGAGCGGACAACTCCTTAAAAACTTCTAACATGCTTCATGAGCTTCTAACATGTTTCATTTGTATTCATTTCAGTTCTTTATGTGCAATCTTCAATAAAAAAGTGGTCTGATAATGCATTAAATGGCCTCCATATTTATGGGATCAGGGATGGGCTGTGAAAAAGTTTGAGACTTAAAAGTGGATCCTGAGTTGGAAAAGACTGGAAACCACCACTTTAATGGGATATCATCTGAAAGATTTTCTCACCAGTCTTTAATTGTATACCTTTGAAGATAAAAATGCAGGTATATAGCACTTTAAAATTAGCTTTAAACTGGCTGGATTGCAGCCATTGGATCCAAAACTGATGGTCTTTCAAAAGAAAAAAGGATTTATTAAGGAAAGGCTGGGTAAGTGACAGTCTCAGTTGCTTGGCCAGATAAAGCTTCAAGTTTGCAACTTATAAATAGTATCATGGCAACTTTGTCCAAAATAAAAGGGTTATTCCCCAAACAGTGGGTGCACTAAGGCTGGATTTCAGGAAAACAAAATAATTCAACTCAAATTTGTCAAAACACTTAATAATTTTACCTTGTGCTTTCTGTTACAGTTCTGACATACTGAATCACTGCTATGACAGATGATATTTGGTTAGACTGTGACAGTGAAAAATGAATAAGAATTAGATCCCAATGTCAACATTTCACTCTTTATGTTTGGTATCAAATACTAAATTTAATGCAGTGGTGAGGAGTTTTAAGTTAGTTTGTATAGGGCCCCCATTGTGAACTGCATGTAGAGCTCTGGTAATATGGACTGAGTTACCCCAAAAAGACACACTCATAAAATAAAAAAAAAATAAAAAAAAAATTGAAAGAAGATGGATTAATTGAACCTGATAATTAAAAAGTCATTAACAAATCTGGGTGATTCTTACCCTGAATGAACTTTTGAACCAATAAGCAATAGATGGGTAGACAGACTCTATCTATCTATCTATCTATCTATCTATCTATCTATCTATCTATCTATCTATCTATCTATCTATCTTTACATAGAGGAAGAAATAGTGTGAGGAAAGGAGGAACGAGACGAGTAATCAAAGGTACCATTGTCTCACAATGACTCGACCAGCAGTCCGACGGGTGAGTCGGGCGTGTAGAGACTGTGTGTGCGTGCGTGGCACACACACATTTGAATACAAACACACACACATTCATTCACCTAAAGTTACTCACACACACACACACACAGTCACACTGACCCGAGGACACCACGTAACACAGCTCAACACTGACACAGTTACATACAGACGATTCTTACACACCAAGAAAGTGCTGAGAGATGAGACTGAGTACATCCACAAACATAAAAAAGAGGGTAGTAGAGACATTCGTCGTTGTTTTCCGATTTTCAGTCCGTCTCTAGTCTACGAACGTCTGTACTCCAGACTTCTTGTGTAGTAGTTGAGCAGGTTTGTGTTCACATTGCCATACTTCAACTAGGAGACTTCCTATCTTTAGGTCCTTGTGTGTGGTGCTCTTAACGCTGTCAGATCTGTGTGTGAGCGTGTGCGTGTGCATGTGTGTGTGTGTGTGTGTGTATGTGTGTGAGGGTAGCTAGCCCACTCAGAGTGCTGCAGAGACAAAGGCAGAAACAGAAATACCAAAGTAGGTTAGAGCAAAGCATTCTGGGATGGCAGGATACCCCCTGGGCTTCTACAAGAGGCTTTCTTTCTTTCTTTCTTTCTTTCTTTCTTTCTTTCTTTCCTGTATGATTTTCTTCTTGATCTGTTTCTCTTTTAATATTCTTTAGGTATTGATTTTTATGACTTTTCCCTCATCTGCAGTTGCATTCATATGAAGTTACTGCCGCCTTAAGCACAAGATAAAGAAGGCAGAGAATGAGCAAAACTGTGCTTTATTGTTTTTTTTTTTTTTTTTTAATGTCTCCCAAATCTTATTCTTGAGCTCCATGAGAGACTTTGTCACTTTGGTACCTGGCTATACTCACATTTTCTTGTTCCAGTTTCTGCCACTGTGTGGAGTCGAAACAAACAATATTTCCTCCTCTGGAATGAAGTTCTCCAATGGATAATCTACATTTGAAAATTTTCAGTGTGAAATATCCTGATCAGATATTTTTAAAGTCTTTATTATTAACTCTCTGAGCTGGAAGATAGAACTAGATATTTTAAAATGTCTGGTTTGTGTTTTAAAGGTAGCTTGAAATACTTAAAGATCCCATATAATTGTACTTTTGGCTGTTGATAACATATCCTTAATTTCTAATGCAGTGATCTGAGCGGGCAGGGGTGATACTATAATAAAGTACTGTGTTGATTGGCTGTTTTCATGTTGTCAGATTGTGAAGAGCAGTGTGAACCAATAAAAAAGCAGTTTGTGGATCAGAGACTAAAATAGGCTAACACTGGAGTCCTTCAACATATGCATCTTTTATCTCAGTTTTTGTAACAAGGCTTTAAACATGTTTAATCTAGCTGTGAAAATGTTTTTTTTTTTATGGCCTCAAATGGAGACTGATGAATTGAAGGAGCCTGCCTCAAGTGGACACTGGTGGAACTGCAGTTTATTTCTAATTTAATTTTCTTCCTTTATACCTTTGATGTGCCCGGAGAGGACACTGGATAGAGCAGGAAACTGGGCAAACTGGCACAGGAAAGAGGCTGCAAGTTAGATTTGAACCCAGCCATCTGCTAAAGGACTAACCTCCTGGGGCACGACCTCTGCTTAGTCGCATCTACACCCCTGAACTGCATTAATTTTTGCAATCCCACAGTAATTCCAGTTTTCTCCACTGGGGGTTTCCGTGTATTGATGAATCATTCATACTCAAATGTTGTTTCTCCCCCTGATCCTGGTTTTATTTAAACTCTTGCCCTTTTCTCCTCCCTTTTCTGTCTGTCTCTTTCAGAAAATAGAGCAAAAGGGATGAGAATAAGTGATGGATAGAGAGAAAATAAAAAAGATGGATGGATTAGAAGGAGGAAAGCCGTTTGGCAGCTCTGATAGAAAATATAGTGAGTAGTTGGAGAGCTGCTGGCTTGATCCCCAGCATGTGACGGTGCCCACTACAACAATCTGACTCACAATCAAATTCTTTAGGGACATTTTTTCTCTCGTAAAGGAGGCTATAATTATTAACAAGTTTATTTGTGTACACCATTAATAAAAAATATCTCCCTACGTGACTGTAAAGCAGCAGGTTATACAAATATTTCATGATGTTTCTGAGGTGCAGTTCCAGGAAACAGGCTCCTGTTTGGTGCAGTGATTTTTGGTGCATTGTATCTTTTGTAAGTCAATATTTTTCTTGTTTTACTTTTATCTTTAAAGCACGGAGGGTGTCAGATTTTGCTGATGTGAAGTTTTGGGAGACTGCACTGAAGTGTTAGCATTCCTGAAATCACTGTGCTGCATAAATCAGAAATGATACTGGCTCCAGCGCGACGAGGATTTTGTATTCTCCATGCAACATGCAAGACACCACAGTATGTGCATATTACCAGGAGATTCAGAGGACAGTAAAAGAGAAAGAGAGGGAGGAGGGGGAGGAGTAAAGGAGAAGAGCAGATGAAAGGAAAGAGAGACGAGACATGAAATGAATAGTAAGGTTGGGAAATGAACTGAAAAGAGATGAAAAAGAGATGACAAGACTGGAAAGGAAAAGAAGTGGAGGAAATAAGAGCAAATGAGAGATGGAGCACATTAGAGATAAAAGGAATATATGGGGAAAAAAGATGGAAAAAGATGAAAGTAGTGAAGGAAAAAGAGAGGTGGTGACTTGGAGAGATAAAGAGAAAGAAGATGAAGACATTCGTAGGAGAGATAAAGGAATGGAAATGAGGGATGAGAAGGGCAGGAAGAGAACAAGGGGAAATTTGCAGGGATACAGGGTTTAAAAGTGAAGGGGAGGAAAGAAAGAGGAGGGAAGAAGAGAGCAAAATGTGGAAAAGATGTGACAAGAAGAATGGATAAAAAGAAAATGGAAGAGCAAGAAGGGAGGAAATGAGAAATGAATGGTCAGGGTAAGGAAATTAAGGGAAGAGGCAAGAAGACAGGGAGGTATACAGATGGGAGAAGAAGAGATGAAAGGTAAAATGAGGTGACAGGAAATCAGGAATTGGTAGAAACAAGATACAGGAAGGAGGAAGAAGGACAGGATGAATAAGGAAGGAAACAGTAGAATCAAGAAAGAAAAAAGGAGCAGGAGAAATGGAAGGATGAGAGAGGGAGCCAGAGTAACACAGGACCAGTCAGTGAGTGTCACCAGCTTTTGTGGCTCTCTCAAAGCATTCTCCTCACGTGGCTCCTTTTCTTTTCCATCTCCCTTGCTGCTTTCTCGGTGTCCTCCTCTTTTCACTCCCACTCATGCCCCACCCACATCTGTTTCTTAGCATGCTGATGACGGGACACCCAGATTGATTCTCTTTCTCTTTTACTTCACTCAACCTCTCAGTTATTCATGAGAAATATGCATGTGGCTGTTTGCACGTGTTTGCCTTATGTTTATATATATATATATATGTGTGTGTGTGTGTGTGTGTGTGTGTGTGTTCGACTGTGACTGTGAGTCGCTCTATGTCAGCGTCCCAGAAAAGGCAGACCTCGGGGAGTTGTGCTCCACTTTTGCTCCTTTATTAATTCACCCTTCACTCCCTCCTTGTTTGCCAGGGTGGACATGAGGAAAAGAGGGATGAAAGAGAAGACGAGTGTATTTAAGTGAATGAGTCCAAACATTCTTTTTTTTCCTCCAAAATGCAGAATTTCAGTCATGCAAGATTTAGACATGAGGTCATGGTGCAAAAGTACACTGCACTTTTTTTGAAATGCAACCCATTTCACCACCAGTGAAACCATGCATCCTCATCCAGAGGGTAAACTGTTAGACCAGCAGGGGGCGCTGACATTTTCATTTTGTGGCCCTGTCACTAATAATCATGTAGATAATAGAGAGTGGGTCTGCAGGGGAGTATTCATCCAGTATCTTGTTTTGTTTTCTTCTGCAAAGAAGAGTCCAAACGCAGATCAAATGTATGGCTGATGTCACTGTGAGGACTTTCTAAGTGATCTTGAAAAAGTCTGATATCTAGCCATATGCCTGATCATAATCCAAAACTTAAAATTAGATGGTCAGCGCTTAAATAGGTTGTTCCTAAATGCTAATTCCCAGCTTCCAGATTGGGTTGCACTGGACCGGATTGATTTATGACATTTCAATATCTCTATGACAACACCACACCAGCTGACTAGGTTGAACAGTGAGAGGAGAAAACTTTTTCCTCTCCGCTAAAAATGATTTCTGTGTTTTATTTAGAAGTAATAGTGGACACTGGAGCTTGACTGACAGAAAAGGGACAGAAGAAAGCTAAACAGGAGAGTGATAGAGCATAGGCTAAAGGCTAAAAACAAGCCAGAGGCTAAAACATGAGCTATGGCTGTGTCATTCATCTTTCAAAAAAAAAAAAAGTAAAATAATAGGTCATGCCATCACAACAGTTTGCATGAGTCCTCTGGCCGAGGAGGAATCCATTTTATACGCTTTCTCCTCACAGATCTTTTAAGCAAACATTTGGAGACTAATGCCAACAGTTGCTTAAAAAAATAGCCTTAATAAAAGGGCAGAATAAAGGCAGAAACCTTCTGCAGAACTAGACATGCAGCATTAATGGGCATCATCACCCTTCTGTCTGATAAAACTGATTTAAGTTGGAACAGATGATGATTTTTATTTTTAGGTAAATCTGAGCATATTTCAGCATTGTTTTGCTGACATATTGTATTTCTTGAGTAAAGCACATAGTCTCTTTGAGATTTTGAGATGTTGAACACCTCAATTCCATCACTATATCCTGATTATGAGACGAAACTAGAGAAAAATCTAACTGCACTCCTCTCTGGTTCCTGCAACATTAATTTTTCTCCACTCTACAGGGGTTATTTCTGTTCATTACTGCAATGATTTGGATCCACTATTGACCTTTTTGAATGTCTATTTTGAATTTTGGACTTAAAGATAGAGGCTAGAAGAATTAAAAGTGAAAGAAAAAGATAAAATGTTTGTAAAATTGATATAGAACATAAAGGACTCATGAAGAAGAATAGAAGGAGAGATCACCCTGTCCTGAACCCTCCTCCCAGTTTTAATCTATCATCTTTGTGCTCTTTTGGTCCCCTCAAGGGACAAATCCCTCTATCCTGCTCCTGACCCACAGACCCGGTTAAGCTGGGTTAAAATTCACTCAGTTTAACTGAACGATAAGAAGATGATGGATCCCCAGTGATACCTAACAGACATGTGAGTGATTCAGTGAAATGTAACGTAATGCTGTGAACCTCAGAGGTCAGTAGCGTGAATTTAAGTTTTGCTTGGAAGCTGAAGCCTTTGGGACCACAAGCTTCTTAACAAACATGCACTGCAAAGAGGGCTGCAGTAGTGAAAGTTCAAATGCAATAACAAAGCAAAAAAAAAAGAAAGGCAGCTAAAAGAAACACTAACCTAAAAAGGCTGAGATTATTTTTGATGCAGTTTTAGGCTGCAAATCTGCTTCTTTTGCCAAGAGGAGGAATGATTGACATGTGTGGAATTGCATGGTGGAGAGAAGAGCTTTAGAGTATATTTATATACAATGTTTATGTGTATATGTGCTGGTATCTAGGCTAACCCACTCTGTCTCTAATCATAATCATGCAGTCGACAGGCTTTTGTCTCCATAACGAACCCCTCACAATGACTCATACGGTATCGCCATGGTGACAAGCATCCCTGCATTATTGGATGTCATTTGGACTGCTCAGGACAGACTGACTGACATGCAGATTCTGGCAGGCGGCTGCTGTTATCTCATTGTTGGTTCGACTTACTGTTCATTTGCCCACAAATGAGAAATAATTTCCTATTTTCCGAGCAATTCTTCCTTTTTGCTTGTGGTCCGTGGAGCTTTAGTTTGCTGTGAATGGACTGGTGGTGGAAGAAGGAAAGAATGTTAAACTGTTTGTGCAGAGGGCAGAGGCAGAAACGGTGCTCTGTGAAACATTAGTCATCTTGTGTGGGGGGAAACAAATCGTGTCAAGTTGGTGCTGCATTAATCTGTATTAATGTAAGGAGTACAGTCATGAGAGCATTTTACATTCAGAATCATCTTACTCAACAAAAGTCGCTTTAAAGAGGTTTTGTGTTGTGCTATTAAAGGTGCAGTGTCATGTTGCTTCCCAGAGATGACGTCATTTGCTGACAGCCTTTCTTTAAAACGAAACATAAGCAAAATGTATTTAACCCTCTGAAAATATTTTTAGGCATAGCTTTGCAGAGGGGGAAAAAGACCTTAGAGCTTTTCCCAATTTACCATAAAATCCAGAATAGAAGTGCACAAGTATTGAGATGCATGCCCCTTTTCTCAGGTTGTCTTAAAATGGGGGGTCTTTTTGATCAAACCTCTAACCCAAAAGGTTAATAAATTTGATAGTTTACCAAAATTTTATTTAACTGCCTGGTTAAAGCCACTTGAAAGGTAGGGTCTGCGGGATTTTCTTAGAAAGTAAAATGTCAACTTCTACAGGAATAACCCTGCTAAATTGTTCTTCTATAAGCCTCTATGCATATGCGTCGATGTCTGTGTCTGCCACCCACCTCTGCTTGTATGTTGATGTTTTGGTTGTCTCGGGACGTTTCTGGTCGGGGGAATAGGGATGGTGACCAGTCAATCACAGCACACCCTACAAGCTTATCCTAGTGGCTGTGATAGCTGACGTTACACAGAGGAAGAATGATACAGTATTTGCAAGATACCTCATTTACCACTTAGAATCTCAATGCTGCAGGTGCTCGCTGGGCTGGTGAGTGTGTTCAGACAGCTCTGGTTGGAGGGAGTGAGTATGCTGCTGCTGGCACTGAGCTAAGGAGGAGGAGCCCAGTTTGGATGTTGTGCTTACAAACAGTAACAAAACTCCCTGTAGACCCCACCTTTAAGCAAAAAAAGTACCTAATATGATATTCTTCATTTGTGTTTTCCCACAGGAAACCTTTATGAAGACATCACAAAAAGATTCAAGAAGAAGAAGACTGCTGCTGACTCCAGATCTGAACAGTTTAACAAACATGTTCAGCAGAACGTGGTACCCATAAGGCCTTGCAGGGGCCCAGTGGGTGGAGTTACAAGGTGGCAGAGATGAACTTGAACAACGACAGACCGTCACCTGAGGATATAAGCTCCACCCCCCAGTGATCTTCAGGGTGACCGACAGCTGGACCAACGTGTTACACGCCGGCATCTGAATCCTCTTCGGCCAAAAAGTTCAGGTAGGAAACTGGGAAGCTGGAGACATCAGAGAAAAGAGGAATTAATACAGGAAGAGATGAACTGGGTGGTGAGCTGTTATCAGGTTCTGTGCATCATTTATTCCTCTATTTATATGCAGAGACTTTCAGATGTTGATTGGAATTTTCCTTTAAAAACTGAAAAATTTGCTGACACAATGAAACTTGAAACGATCATTTTACAGCCTTTTCTGTGTTGGTGGTTTAAAATTTAATGATGCAGGTCAGTTTGTTTGGTACTGGTAAGGGTTGAGGATTGTGTTTAGACTGACGTGTAGCTGTGGTCTATCTCTTTTTCCATTACTGAGATTGGATGGGGTCATTAGCAATTGTAGAGTGTCAAATGTTGGTTTCTCTGCTCTAGAGGTTTGCGTCTTATAACCTATCATCACTCCTCACTAGTCCTGTGTCAGTCTGATCCCCAACCCCTAACCAATCAGCAGCAGTGTCGAGTGCATTATGACTTTATGCTTTTATAAGTCTCTTCAAAGTAAAAGTGATCCAGTGATTCATGCGATAATTGGTATCAATTTCGCTGTCTTGTTTTGAAAAATGGTGAAGGTTGAGACTTACAGCTGGTTGCAGCCATGATAAATCCCATCTTCCTGCAAACTTTAGAATTATGGCTTAGATTGTTTGAGTAAAAATAGCAACATAGCAAACTTCACCAGGGGTAATCTTTATTGAACACGCACGCATACACATACTGTAAGAAATAACCCAATCCTTTGGTCGAACACCTCCCTAGAATCACATGAAAAGGAACTATTTCTCAGTACAGCATTTATTCAGGTCACAAACATGGTTTCCAGCCACCCACTTCAAATACTTCTGGCTATACATTGAGAAACAGCCATGTCCCTTTGTGGTTAAATCGAATCACCAACCTGCCGCTGCTCGCCCTCATTCCTGCAGTGAGGCTACACTGTGTGATAATAAACACTGTGAGCACGCAGGTCTCCTAAGGTGACTGAAAGTGCAGCTGGGGCAGCAGCAGCAGCTGGCAGATCAGCTTTGTTTAACGACTCAGACCCATGGACGACTTCTACAATCATACTGAACCCAGGTGTTGGGAACAGTTGAAATCAGGTAAAGAGTCAAAATAGTAGGTTGACGCTATGTTTAGAGTTCACTTTAACAGTCACATTATACAGGTTTGCAAACTCATGTAATGTGGTGGATGTTTGAGATTGAGAGTTGAAATGTCTGTGGTGTGGGCCCAAGAAGACAATATAATGTTTCAATATTTAAAATGATGGCTTTGCTATATTTTCAATTAATATAGACTTCAATGATTTGCAAATCATCAACATCTGCTGTTATTAGCATTTTACCCAGCGTCCTGACTTTTTGGTAATGGGGTTTTAACAATGATAGACTTATATAATTAAAAATGTTATTTTTTCACCACATTAAGACACATTTTCGGTGTAATCTCTTTGAAATGACAACTGTCATTGTGATGATGAGGACACCAGCAGGATTGTTTTTCTCCCTGACAAGGAGGTTGACACTCAATCAGACACAGTGAGGTTGTGTCTCTCCTGTGGATTGACTTTCTCATTAAGTTCCAAATATCTACTCTGGGATTATTGTTTATTGCCCACAAAAGTCATAGACGGAGATGAGTCTGTCAACAGTTCAGTCCCTGATTGATGAGAAATTATTCCTTGTCTTTCAGTGGAGTCTGGTGGATCGTTTTAAACACGGCCTCATGTTACCCAAAGCCTCATGGGGATGTTTGGAGTTGCTGCCTCACCTTGTTTGTCTCCCGCTGAGAGTTTAACAATGATCTTTGACATGTATCAGTATGTTCTGTGGGCAGTCTCGTCGTGTTTTTCATCCTCTCTCTTCTTCCTCTCAGTCTCTGTTTTTCCGTCTACTGTTGCCATGGATACCAGTCCCACTCATCCCTGTTCGCTGACTCAGGAAAAGGAGGGTAAAGTTAAGCTGGGATGGTCCTATCAATATCACTAGATGGCATCTCAGATCCATCTAACAAAACAGCATCATAGCTTCTCATGAAGTTTCGCTCAGCTGTAAGGAGCACGGTGTGAGAGATAGATCTCCTCTGGAGGCGGCTTCTCACCTCTGTCTCATTTATTCTGCACCTTCAGTCTGATCGTACTTAGCACAGTTATTATGTAAGATATGTCAGGATCAGTGGAGTTGATTTTGACCTCTTTTCTCTTTTAATAAATCCCTCGATGGAAGACGAATTCAGCTTCCAGGGAAACTGCTTCTTAGTGGGAAATCTTCAGAAGTGACCTCATCCTACATCTCCATCCAATTAAAACAGCCTCAGTCTGAGCCAATGCTCAGAACTTGAGATCTCTCTCTGTATGACTGTGTGTGGAGTCAGAGTGAGGAAGGTGCCAACTAACTATTTCACGGGCAAATGCAGAGGCAGGGTCAGTGACTAAGAGGCCTTGTCTACAGTTTGCTTGGTTTTATACATCATACATCACACAGGCAAGTTATAAAAAGAACGACTAGAATTATTTCAGGAGATCAACACTAGCTGATATGCCCTACACAGCACAAATAACAAAATTCAAAGGGTTAAAGGGTTAAATAACTCGACAAGGACATGTAGGTTTTGCCTACAGAAGAGGAATTGTTTTGATTGCACCCACATGAAAAAAAAATCTGTTAAAGTTTCACCCAAATTAATGAAGACTTTTCTGTCCTCTCATGAGTCTGCAGAGAGTGTTTTATCAGACAGCTTTGTGACACTTGATTACAGTTGGCAAAATTCCTTTAATATTCCAAGAGCTCAGAAAACTTGTATATTATTTTTCCCCTTTCTTTTTAAAAGAACTATTGTTGCAACAGTTTCCATATTGCAGTGGTACCTGGGTCAGCAAGTCTGACCAGACGTTGTCAAAGGAAATGGGCAAACACTTGATATTTTCTTAACCTTCCTTTGTGATTCCTTGGAGTACTTTTCAGCAATGTCCCCCAAGAATGCCAATAGTCTGTTACAATTTTGTGCTCAAAAGCAGCTCATTATTGTAAAATCATTTGGTTTGCTTGTTGTTGCACCTCTTGTAGGCACAAAGGTAGGTAGAATTAAAGAAGTTTTTCATTAAAAAATATTTTCCTACTTCCTTCAGACTCTTAACTCAGGGTGTTGGCACATCTTTAAAAAGCCTTAAACTCATGTATCTAAAATCAAGGCCTGAAAATGTCTTAAATTCATTAAAATGTTATATGCTGATCTTAAATACATTACTCAAAGGTCTTATTAAAATTTTTGGGGCAGGACTAGTTGGTTTTATATATTTTTTCTTTTTCTGACGGGACTTTTTGAGAAGACATAACAAGGCTACTTTTTTACGAGAGCCTGGTATAAATTATCTGCCTGCTAGCTTGCCATTCTGTGACTAAGGGTCACCGTATGCACTTGTCCATACAGCTTTTGAACCAGAGAGCACTTAGTGTCACTTACTGTTTAATAAACGGACAAAACTGAACTTGAATGAGTCACAGACAGTGACACACATGCTATGGTTGGGTTGTAATACAGTGGGATCCTCCAACTATCACCTATTTAGTGCTTTTGTTTTTAAATTTCATTCAAGGTGGCATTGAAAAGGTCTTATAAAATCCAAAGGTTGACTTGCTGAAACCTGTTAATACCCTGCAACTGAATCATGTTTTGACAGGGTTTCCTGTGGCCAAAATGGGACCTGAGGCCAATTTTTTATACCATAGACTGTACTGGATACACAAAGTCTGGTGTACAGGCTAATTACATTAGAGTAATATTACCATTCTAAAAACTTCTGATGGACTTACATGACACTGTAACTATTTCCATAACCCATGAGGCCACCCATGGTGAGGAGGCTTTTGGTGCTGTGGTATACTAGTCCATTGCAACATTAACAGCATTAAATGTTGGTTTAGTTCTGAATGAAACTTTTAGAAAGTACCTCTGTCACCTGAATCTACATTTTCTTCAGGCTTCATGTTCTTCCCTTGATTTTCCTTACATGCGTTTCAATAATTTTCCAGTCCAGCTGATTGTAAAGAGAGTAAAATAAACAACAGACACACCTCCTTTTTTCTACACCTGATACAGAAATAGTCATCAGTGATAAACTACAGTGTCCCTCTGGGACTTTATTTTTCTCTCAGGCTCCCACACAGACTCGATGGGGGACCCACCAGCATGACTGTGCAGTAATTAACACAATACAAAGGGAGGAGTGTGTCTGAATGAAACCATCAGCATGTATAGGAAACAATTAACTGTGCTCTCCATTTCTAGATTTAGAAACGGCTTCATATACATGCAAGATTACTTTTGCAACATTTCTGTTTTGTATATCTTAATTTAAGTTCTTTAACAAAAGAAAAAAAAAATGTGAGTGACATTCGCTATAATAACTCATTTGTGTTTGCAGTTTTGTCCCCACAGAAGCAACAGAGAACATTTAGTCCATAGTAATTGAAACAATTGCAAATAAACCCCATGGGTGTGAGTCTTCAGTCTGAACACCGTTAATGGCTTTCGTGAGCAGCTCCTGCGTGATTCACTCCTGAGGCCACACTGCAGGAACATCCGAATGAGAAAATCCTATCTTAATCCCACTTAAAAAAAAGCAATTTAGAGTTTTTTAGAAAGAGGCGGCGTGTGGCTGGATGCAATGTCTGTTGTCAATCAGGCTGTAATGAAACAATCTACCTCAATCTGCTGCAGAGACAGAAAAGACACTGTGACCTGAGATCACGATGGAAGTTTAATTCTGTGCTTTAAACGAAGCCGCTGAAGTCCTGGTAATGTCAAGTTGAGAGCTTCACGCAGGTCAAATGAATGAAAATGTTTACGTCATTCTCACAAATGGCATCAATATGCTACTTAAAAAAATGGACTATATATGAGGATGTGCTCAAGTCTGAGTGAATAATCCATCATGCCAGTTGTGCTACAGCCTCTGTACATGTAGTGCTAGCTTGAACCACAAGGTCAGATTTCCCCTTAAAATACCACTTTTCAAGACTAGAAAGAGCTTTCCACACATGCTCCGTACTCCTAAAGACTGTTTTCCAGTTTGGCTTCACATGTGAACACAAAAGAAGAACTGTTTGTTGCTTTGCTCGGTTTTTCTTTTGTGTTGCTTTTATATGTGCAATATAAAAAAAAAGGGAAAAACACGTACAAGTGAATCCATTCACCTCAACCTCATTCAGACTTCTTCCTGTGAACTCTTATATTAAAGCTCTGTCATAAGTCGAGGTGAAGCAGCATTTGAATGAAGCCATCAACAGCCTTGAACACTTTCTACAGGAGAGTGGAGGAGGTAGACTGACTTATACAATATACAGCTGATTTCACTGCAACATGTAACATCAGTATCATTTTACTTTTATTTTTTGTCCTTGCTTGCATTCTCCATCGCTGTATTGCACTAAAACACATGATCACTTTTCTTAAAGGACAGATATCCTCCCAGAATCATGAATAACAGTGGCATGGAAAAACAAAGGCTTGAAGAGAGAAGAAATCCCTAAAAAGTAAGAAAATCAAGTCTTGATGAGTCAATGTGATTAAAATATTGATGTTTACATTGAAGAGCCCTGTTTTCACATCCACCAAATGTTTATCTCCTGTCTTCACGCCTCCCCACCTCACCACGCCTTACCTTTTGTGTCCTCCCAAAGATCACACCTTAAAATCCATCCTGGACCCCCCCTCTCAGAGCCTTTGATTTTAAGATCCTTTGTTCCCAAATGTACCTCAGACGGAGAAGGTGTGAAACAAAGCCCCATTGAAGTGATATCCCAGGATATAAGTTTGTGAGATTCCCTTCACTCGTCGTCATTTGGCATCCATGCTGCTTGTGTGTTAACTGACCTTTTCTTTGCAAGGAAAATAAAACTACTGTCGACCGGCAGAAGTCTTTATTTCATTCTTAACCAGATTTGGGGAAAAACGGTATCCACAGTCAACAAATCTGGAAGACATGAATCAAAGGAAGCCAGGGACAGAGCTAGGAACTCCCTCTTTGGCTCAGATGTAGGGAACTTGTTGGAGTTTTAAAATTAACCCTTACAAGAACAGCTCTTTTGGCACATGAGTATTTTGGAGATTGCCAGAATTAATATCTAGGGTTCAGTGACTGCCAGGGATTAAGTAGAGTCCAAACTGCAGCCAATTAAAAAAATAGAAATTGGACAATTTAGAGAAACATTTGGATCAAGAAAAGTATTTTGAAACAAGTTCCATGGCTTTTTAAAGGGAGGTGCTGGGTAAAAACCAACAATAAACAACAATAAACAGGGAGGGATTAGAGATAAGTTTTTGTTCAGACTTAATGCAACCTTTAAGTGGAGAGAAAAAAAGCAAAACAAAACATTTTCCTGATCCAACCTTGTGATTCGTTTACTGTTTTGAGAGTGAGATGTGAAAACACCAGAGAGATAATTCTAAGCTCATGGTTTGGATTTTATTCAGGATTACAGGAAAAAAAAAACAGGGTAAATTATTCCTCAGTGAAAGGCTTCTTGACATTTTGACAGCTAATGTGAGGGACACTTGTCTCTATGCCCCTTGTTAAACATAAAAAGAGGGATGTATTTGAGAAACTTTGTGTCCAACTGATAAATAATCAAAAAAGATTAAGGGGACAGGAACTGGCTCTTATTTTTAAAGGTCACGTTTTCCACGTGATGATATATAGATACTCCTCATGTATCGCAGCTGTTCACATGTGCTTTCAAATTCATGGAGGTTTTTTTGAAAGAGGACCCTTTGATTAACAATTTCATGAATAGAAAATGCGAGTCTGTGGAGTGTAGCATGTAAAGGCGTGCAGCTCCGTGGCTCATCAAGATGAATCTGATCTACCCTGCAGCGGGTTGTGCTGAGAGCCAGGCAATTCCACATTAATCCAAGTGAGTAAGGCTGAGCGCTTTGCACACAGTGACGAGGATTTCCTCTATGTTTATCTCTCAGTGGGTACAAGTTAGATTTAATATTTCCGACTGAAGAAATCCCTGCTTTATGACCTCTGCAATACAATGAAACACAGGGAAAGAATGATACAATATTTGCAGGATACCTTTTTTTACCTGCAGAAAGTCAGGTGCATGGCTCTTGAGTTTCTCCCAGAGTATAAACCTGATAATACAGGTGCTCACTGGGCTGCTGAGTTTGTTCATGTAGCTATGGCCAGAAGCAGTGGGTGTACACTGCTGTTGGTTCTAAGCCATGAAGGAGGAGCCCAGTTTGGATTTTGTGTTTACAAACAAGTAACAAAAATTCTTGCCAACCCTACCTTTAACTTTAGCTTGTTTTTGTTTCTGATTATTATTTGGGGCATTTGATAAGAAATCTTAAGAGAGACAGGAAATATGGGGAGCAGAGATTCAAGAAAGACGTGGCATGTGGCATTACATTTAAAAAAAAATGTAAAGTAAGTGACACAGAATACTGTACTGGCCTGATTGGTTCCTTCCCTGCTAACGGAGTTGATGTCAAAAGTTCTGCACCGTTTGGATTTTAATTGGTTGTGGAATGAGAGATGACTTTGAGGACTGCAGTGGTGTGACAAAAAGTCAAGTGCAGTGACGTAAAATGCTGACGCCAAGAGAGTATTCAGGATGAGGATGCTGGAAACCTGAACTGCTTTGATTTTTTTTAGAAAAATAGGAGATGTTGCACCACATAAACAGCAGTTTGTGGACACATACACTTGTGTTGACAGTGACGGACTTGTCTTGAACATGCAATGTGAAAGGGCTCTTCTTGAACACTTACTGGTGTCAACAGGTTTTGCTGTCGTCATGTTAAGATGAGCACTTCCACCTGTTCGATAAATGATCATACCAACCAACTGACAAGGAGGAGCTACCTCTTTATCTACAATCATCATGACAACTGATAATGTTTGTTCATTTAACTCATGATATCTATGTCTGTTGCTTCACATGATATCTTAGTCATGTATAGTTATTTCATCGTACTGTTTTATTTCCTGAAATGTTGAACATTTGCGTTAACAGTTGGGAAATACTTGCATTTGAAGCAGTATAATTTAAAAATCCGGATTAATTTGATCTCATCTATATCCATCTTTATCTGTCATTTTCCTCCTATGCCGTCTCTTCTTCCTCTCCCCAGGTTTCCTTTCCTCTTCAGTGGTTGCAGGAACGGTTGCTAAGGCAACAGAGAGCCCACAGTAAAGTGAAAGAGAGTGAGATATGAAATAAAAGAGGGGAGAGAGAAAAAAAAGAGAAGGAGGGGAAACTTTAGGGTTGAAAGTTGCACTCCACATCCATCTCTGACTCACACCGACTCTCTCTACATCATTTTTTCCCCCCCTCATAGTTTGGTTTCCCGGAGCCTCTCCTGGAGCTTTCATCTGTTCCTTCTCTCTATCCCTCCAGCTTTACCTCTAATCCTTCATCTATCCCTCTGTGTCCTGGAGTTAAGGGCCAATTATACCTTCTGGCTCTCAGAAACATGGTTTATGATGTACACAACTACACTTTTCCTGCTCTCTGTCTGTCTTTCTATCTGTAAATGTGTGTGAATGTATATGTGTGCTCTATGCACAAAGACTCCTCCTCCAGTGTAAACAGGCAGTCATGTCATCTTGCTTGAGGTAAAAACTGCTTGTTAGATGCATTATTTACTTGTTGTTGGAGATGTTGTGGATTGATTTAAGGCAGAGAATCAAAGTGACACGGCGGGTTTCCTGACTGAGGGGCTGTCTCATTATAATCTGGCTTCCTCCTTCCTCTGAAACTCCTTCAACTCTAAAGAGCTAAAAAGTTGAAAAAGTCAGAGGCTTTTCTCTTTGCCAAAGTGAAAAATGATGAAATGTTTATGTCCTCGTGTGAGAAAGTGTGTGTGTCTTTTAATGTCATTCATATATTCATCAGAAGGCAGAAGTGCTGACGCCACCGAGAGGGAGGGGGAGGCATGAAGTGAGAGGCTGAAAGTGTGAGATAACGTGTGAAGTGCACATAGAAATGTATCCATACTAGGTGCTAATGGTTGTATGTAGCTAATAAAAATACAGCAGATAAAAATTGAAAAGTGAGATCTGTGGGGAAAATAGACAGTTGAGTGAACTAGGCAATCGAAAAATAACCTGCTCTTCTTGAAAACTTTAATTCAATTTTCCAAGTTTTTTTAGGCTGAAAGGGCTTTTATATTCTTAACTGAAGACCAGGAAGCTTTCAGGCTTAGATCCATGTCTAAACAGCTCTGTGTTGTCTTTCTTTGGCAATATAAAGAGAGAAATTTAAGATGTTGGTATTTTGATGTCACAAAGAAAATGTTACAAAATGACCAAGTAATGAAACAAATAATAAAAAATCGGACAGAGAAGTGACAAAAATCACATAAGCTGGATGACAGGACACATTAATGGCCTTTGATTTCATCAGTCACATCACTCATCAGGAGCATCTCCAAACTTTTAACTGTCTATGTTCCTTTAGCTATAGTGCAGTAGCTGTAGTGCTTAAAACTGTTGTCTTAATCCTTAATAATCCTGAATGCAAGAACCAAGTCGCTACGCTTTACTGCACTCCAGTTACCTAGCAACACCCATTCACAAAATGCCATATAAGGCGTATTGCAGTATAGAGGCTCAATGTACACTCAGATTCAAAGAGAAAGAGACGACTTTAAAGAGAGTAAATAACCAACAGACAGAAAAGCTGCTCTGCTCTGCCCTATTAGACGTGTCTGATGTCTTACAAAGAAACATAAGAGGCTCATAGTTTTCTCCAGGATGTAGTTCATTCCTCAGTTTGATCCTCAGACAGATCATTGTCCAACATCAGCTTCATCGTCTTTTTCATACCAGTAACCATCCTCACACCATCTCCCACCTCTCATGTTATCCCCATGTGTGTTTCCTCATTCAGCCGTTCAGCCTGACGGTCAGCCGGCCAAACAACTCGCCGGCCAATTAGTCATCTCAGTGGGAGCAGACTAAAACTTGGTCTCAGCCCACACCTAATACCAAACAGATCTAACAGCTCACATTGCAGACAATAATGGGCTGCATGCACAAGACAGCTTTATAAACTGCAGCTTTTTGGCCCCCCAAAAAAGAAAATAAAACACGGTGATTCATGAAACTGTTACCATAGAAACTATGGGTATTTCATATTGGCAGGAAGAAGACGGTAGGACAAAACTGCCTATTGTCGTGCTCTTCTGTCTTCTCTCCTCTTCTGCATTGTGTCATTGCTGTTTATTTGAAGCATAAGGAATCACTGCAACATACACAGACACTTCTTCTCACCTGTGAGCTGTTATTTGATGAGGATGTGACCTCGTGACGGGCAGCTTCTCAGGGTCTTTCTTGTAGCTAGCTCTTGGCTAACAGTTTTGGACTTCAAAAAGCTTTCAGCTTTCAATTCTTTGGTTCCTTTCCTATAATCTTAATATCTCCCTGCAGAAATAGTTGCGAAGTGATCTTGGCTGAAGCTACCCTTGCTGGCTAGAATTGTATTTGTTGCTTTGCTACATTAACTTAGTGAACACTTTAACAGGAAGCAACTATGGAGGCTTCAGCGATTTAATGACAGGTCTCTCAGCTGGTTCTATAGCAGACTGTCAGAGCACTGCATGACATCCTGATACCTGCAGGGAGTCATCTCATACTCTTATTTTCTCCCCCTGGAAGCAATCATGTGTGTGCATGCATGCATGCATGTGTGTTTGTGTTTATGTGTGTGTGTGTGTGTTTGAGCTGTAGATACTTCCCTCTCAGTCTGCTGGTGAAAGCAGCTGTAATGACACAATTCTGTCATCAGCTGTCGTCCTCTGAGAACCCATTAAGTTTGTGTCTCTCTGCTTTTCCTACGCCGATTGCTTTTATCCCATTACTATCACACTTACCTTCCTAAATCCATGTTGATTTTACTTAGTCTATTTCCTCAAGTACTGTGCCAACATGTCATTATGACCCCCTGCTTTTGATTGTGTAGTCCTCCTGCTAATGTCAGCCCCCTGATTTAGTGAGACATGGACTGGAAATGCAGAACAGCAGTGAACATAAAAGGCATCAAATGTGAATTGAAGAGAATTTGAAAGTGTGATGGTAGACATGACTCCAAAGATATCAGAAGGGTAAGACCTCAGCTCCCCATCCCTGCACCGGCCAGTGATTTTGTCATAGCTGGTATGTTATCAGATGTTGGGCCTTGTGGGTGTTTTGTAAACAATTACTCTGGTTGCCTTTTCTCTACTTGTCATTAACGTACTTTTTCTTTCTTTTGATTTTTTTTAGTGTATAATTATGATCACAGACTATTTCCCAATCTCCCCATGCTTGTGTTCAGAGTGTTTTACAAAAGAGGAGATGAATGGTAAAGCTGACAACTCATCTGACTGATGATGTGTTTGATTTATGAATTTGCATCGGTCAACATAACTATGAGATGAAATTCTGATATTGTGATAGGCCTAATTTTAACCCTGCCAAACCATTCATGAATCTGGACTCCCAGCTGCATCCTAAAACGGATTCTGAACCCTTTAACACTCAATCCAAGTGTGCTCTCTTTTAATTGTCTGTTCACTCTGGTTCATAGATATAAGTGGTTCTCACAAAGGTAGAAGAACACCTGTGGTTTTGTAAGAAAATATCAGTATGAGAGAGTGTGAACAGTTTGCAGTTGAAGCTGACAACTATTTCTGTCCCTGTTCAGAGCTGAGAATCCTTCATGAAGTGTTTTTATGAGCTGATTTGGTGTAATTCAATTAACAGAAAAGGTTTTAGGTGTTGAGAAAAAGATGCACTTGGATACCCCAAGTAGTTGAGCTCTCTAAAAATACCACAGTGTGACCTACAGCTTGTTTTATGGAAGATCCGTGCCTTGCTTCCTAAAACCAGAGCAGCCCAAAATAGGACCTGTGGGCAAAATCAGCTAAATCTGAGCCACCTGAAATAAGACCTGTGGGCACAAAGAGCTCCACAGAGCGGAAAATGATCATTCCCCCAGTCATGTCTTTAATTTGATGACTTCTAGTCTTGTTTAGTCTGTTACACTTCTAACAAACTCTAAGGTATTTGTGAATGTTACAGTAATTGCGTCTTTGTATGTGAAACATGCCAAGGACAGTTTTTTCTCCTTGAAGAAGATGAAAGTTTTATGTATTTCTTAGTCAGTCCTGGACTTCTCATCTACAGCATCTTAAAGCAGTATTATGCAGGTTTACACAGTTTTACCCAGCTTGTTATTTGGAAAACTTTTGAGGCAAGGCATCAATTCAATGTGGCCCAAAGTGATATATTCAGCCAGCTGAAAAATGACTGTATTCCTGGAATATGTAGACGAGCCACATTTGGGGTTAAGCGCCACATGCAGCCATCATTGAAAAACCGACACAACATGGAGCTCAGTGAAAAACCTCCTTGAACTGATTCTAAATCACTGTAAAGCTTGGCCTCATGTGGCTCACAGCTTTTATAGAAGACGAGAAATGTAATACACTGCAGTCCAACGTAGAGCAAGTGAGAGAGTGCAAAGCTGCATTCAAGAAAGACATTCATGGCATTTTGTCAAAGAGATTTTCAAGGATTCCTCAACATTTTAAACAATTTATTTTAACAGCTCAGAGCAAAATTATCAGTCAATAACAGGCAGAACACGGAAGCACCAAGGATGAACATGACTTGTTGAAACACTATTTCCATTTGCCGATAAGCCTTAAAAAGACCTTTCGAAAGACCCTTCATCTCTATTTTTTCATTGTCTGTTGTTTTCCATTTTCAAAATATGATTAAGGTCTCAACTTTGTTTTCGTGTCTTGAAAACAAAACATCTTCCTAACACTTAAACTTAAAAGCCTTGCACAACTTTCAATTGTTTCCAGGAAACAAACAACTCCAACTGCTCTCAAACAAACAATATTTTGGCTTTGACTTATTCAACTTCCCTCACACAGAAGTATTCTCCCTGAGTGAAAACTGAACCATGTAATGTCAAAGCCTCTGACCTCTATTTGTGAAGGTAGTCGATGCCCAGAAGGAGAGAGGTGGCTTGTTGACTGACAGAGTTGCTGGTTGGCCAGCTGCCTGTTTCCTCACAGACTGTTGTTAAACTCAGTCAGTCTTGGAGAGTCTCAGTGCTGCCATCTGGGCTTAACTGGCTCTCCTTCCTGGCACTGGCAACTGGCGCATATGGCCCAAAGATACTATGTCATGTTTGAGTAGAGTTTAGTAGATGAGGAGCTGAAGGTCCTGGGCTATATTTGGTTATTACGTATCAGGGACTATGTTTTTTATTTACTTGTCGTGACCAGCTGAAGGGGAGTTAAATGTCATGTGCTTTGATTTGTTAACATGTTATCCTTCGCAGATTTAATTTCTATCACAGGGATCTTTGCTGAAATGCAGGATCTGCCACTACATGACCATACTTTGGTGCTGGAAGAGTTTTTCATTCTGTTTTGGTCATTGGCTGCAGCTACTCAACTTACACAGGCATCTTCATGGAAGCTCAGATAACAAAGAGCACTTGAATGCAAATCCTGTCGAAAATATTGAAATGCTTTTCAACAGTCTAATCTGACTGCAAACATTAAAGCAAATGGGAGTGAAAGTCTGGAGCTGCTTTGCAAACTATTCGCTACATGAAGCCCTGAAGAGTTGGCCATCGCTCCCAGAGGTGACAATGTTCTCAGATCATAGTTGGTGGGTTCCAGGATTATTACAAGACCCAATATCCTAACATCTACTCCCATCAATTTTTCGTGGACTGTGCAATCAGAGTAGGGCAACTGAAGCAGTCATCATTGCAGCAGCACTCATTGTGGTGTTATCAATACAAATCAACAGGTGTAACTTATTGCAAAAAACAGTAATATTTTGTCAAAAGATTTTATACTTTCCATCAGTTGGTCAAAATCTGGAAGTNGGACAAATTCCAACAAGCTGCATGCATTTGAGACTGCATTTTTGTCCACAGTGTGTTCCCTCACCTCCCCATGCGAAAGCAGAACCAGACAACAGTGTGGATGATGTCACTGAATAGGAGGTATGCTGGGATGGAATTCCACACTGGCACTTGAAATGCATCACCGCAATATGACAAAGGCTGTCAGTAGAAACAACAGTGACCTGTGGGTGTATTTGAGAAATTATTTTCAAGGCCAAACATCAATCACTGCACAAAATGCAAGTAACAAGCCTGAGCATGCTTTATGTGAGCATTAAGATGTGCAAAGTTCATGGTCACCTGTGCTTCAAACCTGCCTCTAGGGTCAAGATACTACTTCTTTAAACAAACACACCTGATAAAAGGCTTAAATAGTGATTAATTAACCCTTGTATTCTGTTCGTTTTTTTGTTACACTAAAAAGGTTCCGGGCCTGGTGGACCCGTTGCAATTTGTGGTTTATAATGCCTCACAATCAAACACTTTTATGTTGAACTACTCAACAAATGTTTACTTTATCCCAATTACAAGCAGTACAAACAGTTTATATGGTTAATATTTGCCATTTACCTTTGTTAGATCACATTAACAACTTACCATTGAAAACGGTCAGACAGGGCCTGGGATAAGATTTTGGTAAAAAAATAGACTTTTTGTTTTTAGCTCCAATTGGCTGAGATACACTGCTCAAAAAAATAAAGGGAACACTCAAACAACACCTCCTTGGTCTCAACTAATGAAAAATTGCAGTTGAAAATATTTTTTTTCAATATATAGTAGTGCGTTGAGAACAAACTAACATAAAAATGATCATTGTAAATCAAAATTATTACCCCACGGGGCTCTGGATTCAGATCCATACTCAAATTGAAAGTGAAAAATCACATTACAAGCTGATCCAATGTCAGCAGAAATTCCTCCAGACAAGTCTCACAATGGGTCTGAGGATCTAATGGGACTCAGAATACCTCTGGTTAGCTGATGGGGGGCTGTGTGGCCATGGAAAGGAATGGCCCCCCCCACACCGTTACTGACCCACCACCAAACCAGTCATGCTGGAGGAAGTTGCAGGCAGAATAACCTTTTCCACAGTGTCTCCAGACCCTGTCACATCCCTCACATGAGCTCCATGTGAACCTGCTCTCATCTGTGAAGAGCACAGGGCACCAATGGCCAATCTGCCAATATTGGTGTTCTCTGGCAAAGGCCAATCACCCTGCACAGTGTTGGGCTGTAAGAACAGGCCTGTGGATGTGAGTGTGATACACTTGGAGTTACATCATGTTGTTCAAGTTTTCCCTTTATTTCTTTTAGCAGTGTACTTGTCCAAGCAAAGCACATGCCATCCAGTGGCATAAAAATGTATTCTGAACCCTCCAGAGTGGAAAATCCGCCATTTTGTTTTTTGAACTTCAGCCAAAAACGAAGGAGCTGGGGTTAGATTTTGGTCAAAAACATTGACTTTTTATATTTGCACACATGCACACACACATACAAACACTAACAGCAGGCCCAGAATGGAGGAGGACAGAGTCTAGGTGCACAGAACATCAATTTCCACACTTTTATTGGTCCGGGCCCACTGGACCCGGATGAACATCTTTTATGTAACAGTAATTTATAGGGGGGGTCTACGGTGGGAGGTCAATAAAAATGTATTGTGATATGTGTTCTTCACAGAAAATGAGCCAAAGCCAGTGAGTCTGAGTTTGATAAATTAATGACTTCTATCATTTTTTGTTTGATAAAAAATGAAAACGGGTCCCACAGACCCGAACACAACACGAGGGTTAAATGTGCTTTGAGCTTTAATCTATTCACAAGCATTAAGAAGATGCTGATATCCTTTCCCAACAAGACCATGACCAACTAAGGCCATGATGTGAGCTGAATCGGCCAGCCAAGTGGTCTTATCTGTACTTCATTAAGAATCTGAGAGATCTTCGCCAAGAGGACCATAAAAAACACTCAACCCCATAACAGATGAGCTCGCAAGCAACTTCAGCTCACAGATGTCACAGATTGATTTCCCCTATGCCACGGCATATTGATGCAACAACTTTTGATAAAAGAGCCCCAACCAAGTATGGAATGTATAAATGGTTAGCATGAGTATTTCATGAAGTGCCTTGCAACTTGTTGATCAATTTGACGGACTGCCAGGCTTTAACACTTCCCACTTTAAAGGTGAGGTCTGCAGGAAAATTGGTTTCTATGTGGGAGAGACTCTAGAGTCATACACTTGATGTCCTGCAAGTAAATGAGTTATCCTGTGAAGATTGTATCATTCTTTCTCCGCCTGTTATGCCTGCTAACGTAGCTGTATGGTATAGGATTGCATCTCCCACTCACTAACATCAACACGTAAAGTCACATGGGCACTGGGTGCACTGTGATTGGCTGGTCACCACCTACCCTCTGGCCTATCCTCTACCCAGAAACGTCCGAAACAACCAAAACGTCAACATACAGGCAGAGGAGGGGGTTGAAGTAAACATACACAGGGACATACGTTTGGAAGGCCATGGATGAAAATTGAGCTGGATTGTTCCTTTAAAATTTTACATTTTATTTTCTTGAGAAAATCCTGCGGACCCTACCTTTGAGGCAACCACCGACGATAGCAACAAATTGAAGTAGTTGCCAAGCATTGCATACAACTCTTTATTGGTTATGTGTTCTCACAAAGCATGTAGCCCACAGAGTAATTTAAAATTATCTTTGAGCAACACTGGGTTATTTTAGTCAGCTGAAGATTTTTTTTTTTTTTTCTCACAGGAAATGATAGAGGCAGCATGGCAACAGTCTCAGGGACACGCTGTGTGTGCATGCGCGTGTGCGACACAATGAGATAAAAAAGACTACCTCAATTCTTTCTCTCTCTCTCTCTCTCATTCTTTCTCACATAGAGAGATGTCTGCACAATTAGGCTTACTACACACCGGCGGAGCACGCGCCTTCATGCGCACGCGCTACTCCGGCGTCCTCGTTCTATCTTCATCCATCTCTCTCTCTCTCTCTCTCTCTCTCTCTCTCAACTGGGGGGATAGATGGGAGGAGACGCTCGTGCTGAATGTGTTTTCCCTGCAGCAGGGCTAACGGTAGAGGAAGAAGAGGAAGAAGGGCACCGCTTTGAGACTCGGTCACGGATCCGTTATTTGCCTAACCGCACACTGACCTTTCTCTGTTCACGCCGCTTCTTCATCTTGGCTTTTTTTTCTTTCTGTCTTTCTTCTTCTTCTTTGATGGAGGCGGCGCGAGACATCCTACCACAAAACCTGCTGAGAATATCTGTCTGAAAACGGCTAAACTTGGATTTTAAAGCCTGGAAAAATGAGCTTCTTCTTCACCCGGGTTGACGTGCTCTTCTCCTCCTGGTCCTGCTGAAGATGCGGCTGGTAGCGCGGGTACCTGTCCTGGTTTCACACCGGCTCGGTTCGTCCCGGTAGAGACTGACTGTCCGGTGCTGCTGTCAAATAAGGGGGGGACAAGAGTTTTTGTCACTATTTTTCTTTTACCGGATTCGCCACCAGCAACCTGACAGATGGATAACTACTCGACTTTACAATGTAAGGACACATACCTGCTGCATTATTCCTCATATAACAAGAAATTATGCTTATTTTCTGTTCCTGAATACACATTAATTGAAAATTATGTCAGAAAATCTACTATTTTGCGTTCAATATTTTTCCTTTGAGCTCAAAAGAGACTTCTCATGATTTTCCCATGACCGTACATCTTTAATTAGGCGTGTGTAACGTGACACATTCAAGCATTATTTCATTTCTGCATCAACATTTCCTCTCTTTGGATACCTGACCATCTTTCCATTGTTTTTATTATCCAAATTGGTCCTCAGTCTTCCTGAGGGCCTTTCAAGCTGTGTGAGGAGCTAATGAAACAGCCATGACTGCAGGAAGAGAGAGAGAAGGAGAGAGAGAGAGTGTGTGTGTGTACGTGTATGTGAGTGTGTGTGCAGATGATATATGATGCAGTCACACACACACACTCTCCTGCTTTGACATGTAGCCCCCCAGCCTTTCTGATATGATAGCTCTGTGCTTCCATATAAAACATTATAACACTCTCACACACACTCAGACACCTGTTAAATCGTGCAACCTGAGGTATTATGGCTTATTAGCTTATCTTGCCAATTATTAATCTGCATCAGTCATGCCTGTAATGACAAAGGCTTGTTAACCACCCGACTAAATGCTTTACTGCTGCTGTTATGATGTTACACCTGGATTTTATTGTCTGGATCATAATTTTAGGTGTTATGTGCAGGGATTTCTGTGTCCAGTCTTATCACTAGGCAGCACACATAGCTACTGTATGTCTGTCTCACTTGCAGCCAGGGCGCTAATGCAACATGCAAAAAAAGAGGCTTCATCTAATCAAAGGGAATATTTAATTACTGTCTTCAATGCAACACATTTCAAAGCTCCTCTGTCTGCATTGCCTCTAAGATCAGACTGTTAATACATTTTTTTCTATTCAGCAGGTCTCTGCAGTCTGCTAATAACCTTATTTTGTATCATTTTGCAAATTTGTCGCTCTGTGGTTTCTGTGTCTTTAGTGGCTTTGGCATCACTGGACGCAGCAGTCTGTGCAGTGGACATAGTGGATGTAATACTCCAGCCTGCAGAGCAATCTCTTTCTTTGTCCTCATCCTGAATAATAGTTATTTCAATGTGTTGCCTGAATGTAGGAAGCAGACATGCTAGTTACCCCTCCGTGTGTGTGATGTGAGCATACATGAAGGAATCATGTTTTAGTGGTTGGCTCATGAACCCAACACCTGTTTTTCAGTGCAGTTAATGTATTTCCAGTTTGTGCTGTTTTATTTGCTTATTTCAGAGGGAAATACTTTCAGTTTACTCATTCATATCACACCTGTAGCATCAGTCGTTAAAAATATTGCTTCTATATTTTGGAGAATAAAACCCATACAGATGACTGCTTGAAAAAGTGCTTTTATTTTGTTAAATTCCAACACATTCCATGGTGTGTTTTTCATCGATCCTCAAACATCAGGCCTTTACAAGTGGTTGGTGAGAGATTGGTTAATATATTCAGACAAAGTCAGTGTTTTAGGACTTAATTTTTTGAAATTAAAATGATTACTGATGGGACCTGTGGCGCCCTTTTCTATACACTCAAAGATGCTTGACATTTTGGGCTGAACAAAAAATGTATTGGATACTGGCAGCTCTGAGACGATGCAGTTTGTGTTTAGACTCTTTTGAAAAATGTCGGTTTTGGGTTGATCTTTGAATCAGTGTGAGTCAGAATTGCAGGTGTTTAAAGGGTTGGAGTTCCTGAAATATAGGGTGGCGGTGGCAAAGGATGTAGTTTTTATCTGCAACACTTCAGTGAAAAATCTAGTTGTGACAGTACGCCCTGCTTGGACGAACTGCAGACTAAATGCTGCTCTCTCATCAATTCCTCAATGGAAGATGTTCCACATTTGACACCATTTTGCAAATAACTTCTTTGGCTTTGGTTTTTGCTGATGATACCCCTTTTGTGTGTTGCTTCTGATTTGCTGGTGCACTGCAAACGCATCAAAAGCTGCATCAGTTGAATTAAATTAACATCGTCCATTAATTAGAAATTTACTAATTGTTAGGAGTGCCCCGATACAACCTTTTCAATTCCAATATGATACAGACATTGCAGCCTTGAGTATTGGCCAGTACCAATGTTTGTTTGATATGATATTGGCACAAGCGTTCAGCTCAATTTGTAGGTCTTCAAGGCTTGAATAAGCTTTTGGGAAATCTTTTAAGTTCATATATATTAGGCTTCCCAGAGCACAGGTGGCCAAATGGTTAAGGTCATGCTCCATGAGGTTTGCCCTCACATGGGCAGCCTGGGTTTGAATTGCTTGATGCAGGCCAGTGCAACCTGATTTTCATTTTTCTATTGATATTGGACCAATATTGGACATCAATATCCGAGCAAAACACCCTATTTGTGCTGTAAAAAATCCTTGTCTGTGTGGTTTGGAAAGGTGAGATAACACGACAAAAGGGACATCTCAACTCTTGGTATGCTTCAGTAATATACACAAGCTATACCAGTTGAACTGGACCAACATCTACATATCAGCTCAGTATGTCATAAGCTGGCTGTTTGTTGAAGAGTTATCCAGTTATCATAATGTCCCAGCTCATGAATGTCTTGAATGTTGTTCGGTGAATAACAACAACTAATTTTTGGCTCATATCCTCTTGGCTACTGTACAGAAAAGTGTTCATAGTCTGTTTCTATTGGCCACTTGTTTGTCACAGAAGTGATAATGACATATTTGGCAACAGTGTTTGGTCGAAAGTCAACCTCAGTTCAGCATAACATTGACACAGGTTTGGTCCAGCTGTGTGGAGTTTGTGCATAAGGCTGCTGCATTTTGACTTCACACAAATATCCCATACAAGATGAATGCATTACAACTCTGAGGTTTATGAATTAAAAAAAACCCAAAACAAAACATTTTTTCACTTCTAAAACAGGTGGTCCAGGTTAGAGAGCATCTCTGTACAGCTGTTGGGTGGTTTGCCCCTTTCAGAGATCAGATTGTTAGTTTTAAAAGAACTGCATCTGTTGCTACTTAATGACAGTTGAACCTTCAGAGTAATTTATCCGAATTAAAAGATTCTTCACGGTTGCTTTTACTATAGATAAGAATACTAGAGATAAGTTGCTTTTCGTAGGGTATGAAGAAGTGAGGATGTATTTTCAGTTTTAACAAACAAATGTTAAATTTGATAAAAAATTATTGGTTTAACCCGTCAAGACACCAACTATTATACATCAGGGATTCTGCTACTCATTTGTGTCACTGTGCAGTTGGTTCCCCGGTAGAAGAAAATAGTTAATGTGCATGTTGGATAAAAGTATTCCTCATGCTTATCATGTATTTTCTTTCCACAGCTCTCAGTTTTCACTCCTGTTTTGATGCTTTCTGTACTCATTTCAGTCTAACGACAGCAAACCAAACCCGGTCCCGAGTTCTTAAGTGTCAGCCCACATTAGAGAAAGTTGCTCCCGTGTTGAGTGCGGTGTTGAGGCTTCGGATGCAAACACGATAAATGCATTAACATTCCTCTTCACTCGCATGCAGCTCCAGGAGAAAGCTCAGGCTCTCCCTCTCTCCTGCAGCGCTGACAGGACTCTACCGCTCCTCCTGCTGCTGCTGCTAGTGCTGGTGCTGGTGCTGATGCTGCGGGTTGCCTAGTGACCGTATCTAAGGAACCGGGCTCCCATCGTCATGGTGACTGGCCAAGGGAAAGAGAGACCCAGTGAGGGAAGAGGGACAGAGTAGAGATAGCAGTACATCTGCAGAGTGTTTTATGGAGATGGGGATGGATTGAGATACTACCGAGCATGATGAGGATGATCATGGCGGTTAAGGCTTTGATATGTTAGTGTTGTTAGCAGAATGATGCCACTGATGATGCTCAAAGAGGTGGTAGCGACAACTGAGTCTTTATGAAGAAGCTTTGGGAAGAAGACAGTCTTTGTCAGTCAAGTTTTTGCTAACAATGACCAAAAGCACTCCTGTAGGAAGAGCTGAGGAGCTTTGACGAAGATGGTTGCTCATTTTTGGAGCTGTACTTGTTTGACGTTTATCTGTGGAATGTCAAGAAGTATGCTGAGATAAGGCTGCCAAAAGGCACACATGTAACTGGAAAATTAAACCATAACTCATTTGAAGTCTTAAACAAGATATAAAAACACTCTGTTCAAGCATTTATGATACAAAGATTTCCACTTTTTTTGTCTTATTGCATCATAACTTAAAGATATTTGGATTTGTACTGCCGGCTGAACAAAACAAGATTCTTTAAGGCTTCCTCTTGAGAAATGCTAATTTATGCTTTCTATATATTGGTCAAGATCATGACTACTCTGGTTAAAAAACAATTTCCTTCCATCAGATTTGCAAGTATTGGCATTTATCGTGTGGCTTTGACCGCTATTTGGAAAGTTTTGTCTTTTATGTTTTGCCTTATTTGAGCTACATCAATGTTTCAAGCTTATTCAGAGGTATATGTATGACTTCAAATGATGTCCATGTTTAAGGACAACTACACTTTTACAATATAAAACAAATTTCCCTGCATTAACACAAAACCGGGAATTCCATGCCCAGGGAGCTTTGTAGTTTTGGAAAAGCAGAGAGGAAAGCAAGAAGGGAGGAGGAACAGACAGAAACATTATCCTCCCGGTCACGGCACGTTCCGTACTGTAGGTTCACACAGGCTGCATGAAACTGCTCTAGCCCAGGACAAATTTATCTCATTCGTTTACTTCATGTAACGGCTCTAATGTCATTTTTACCTCCTGTCCTTCACTGTGAGTACAGATTCATGTGGGAGCATCCGCTCTGTCCTCTCTCCAGTCTCGGTGACAGTGTTGCCATGGTTGCATCATGCACATTGTTCTCTCCGGGGTGACATAATTCTTTGGCTTGAACAAGAGATTCCTGTTCCTGTTCTTGTTCTCGCTGATGAAAATGAATCCCAGTATGAAATATTTAACTTCACTCGATGCTAACAGTGCTGTTTGTGCTTCAAGGCATGACCCTGCTTTACATGGTGCGTTCTTTTAAGGGATATTAGTCAGTGGAGCAGATTTTATTTGTGCAGTTTTGTTGAAAAACACAAACAAACAAACTGTGCAAATTTAAAAACACAACTGTTAACATCAGAGATGTGCCACAAATTACATTTTGATCGTAAAACCTGCAATTACAGAAGCAGATTTTGTTAAAAGTGCCAATCATATTCTGCAATCAGATAACAAGTCACCAGTCAGCAATAAGAAGCAAAATCTCCAGCTGGTTATAAACCATGACCAAAGCCTGAAATCTCCTTAGTCACGCCTTTCATCCTTTTTATTTCATGATAATTTAGACACATTTCGGTTTTGGACTGTTGAACATACAAAATGAGACATTTGGTGATGTTGCCTGGAGCTCTGGCAAATTTTAGAGGCATTTTATCGTAATTGGAAAGTAGATGAACCCAGTGCATGATGAAGCTATAGCAATTAACTGATTAAAAGAAAATAAAACCTCAATTAAGGTGATAATCATTTAATCATTTAGGCAATTTCTAAGGCAACAAAAGTGATTTCAGTTCTTTGGATACAAAGATTTTGAGCTCTCTGCTCATTTAAACCAAAATGTACTGAATATATTACAATCTGAAGAAAATGACCTGATGTCCTCAACCCAAGATGCGCCAAATATCACCAGATGTTTAAGGATACGAGTAAAAATTGGATAAAACAAGGCATTAAAAGGCATAACTTTACAGTGGGGGATTAAGTTATCTTTAAATTTCTATTTACTTCTTGGATGTTTTTTTGGATATTTACACCTTTGTGAGACAATTCAAGTGAAAAAAGAGATGACAAGGGTAAAGCGGGGGCACTGTATGTCATGGTAAAAGGACAAGGGCTTAAAATCAACTGGAGGCATTGGGGGTAATGTAGCATGTACCACATACAAATGCATTCTGTGATCATCTGTTTTCATTTTTGTTCCCCCACATTTAACTGTCAAAATAACTATATTGTTTATAAGTTCATGTCCTATATCTCTAGTTACCTCAAGAGTTTAAATTGCAGGCCTGTGATTAATTTAGCTCAGGATGCATCACAAAATTAATGTATAATAAAAAGGGGATTTTGCAACATCAGACTTTCTCAAGTCTCTAAAGAAACCTGAGCTGGTTTCCTGTTTTCTCTGACCTACTTGTTAAGATGTATCCCAGCGTTTTATGCTGAAGCCAAAATAGTACTCTAACGTGCAAAATGCCCATTTCAGCAGTGTCATGTGATCCTTCAGGCTTCAGGGTCCACAGCTGCTGCTCAGCAGGCGTCGTCTTTATGATACAGAGAAGGGACAGGTCACGGAGCTCGCAGCATTTTTCTGTCCTAACAAAAAGTCTCTCTCCTCATCCTTTGTGACAACCACAAGAACATGAAGGCAGACAACCTGTCGCCAGCAGGGAGGGAAACGGGCCAGGAAATCATAGCTAGCATTTGAACCAAGTCTGAGAAAAAGCAGCTTCAGAGAGGCGGATAGAAGAAACGACTGTTCTTGGGTGGTTGCAAGTTGACAAAAAATAAAAGAACAGGGCAAAATCTGCCACCTATTGTAAGGATCTTTGACAAATAGAAAGATGCAACTTTTCACTGATTTTTCTTTTGGTGTATTTTCATTTCAAAAGCTGCACATTTTAGCCACAGATGCTGTTAGTTTTCTGATCCTTATAACAAAGTAAATAGTTCCCTTACACAGCCGATAACTATGTAGTAGTTGAACATCCTGGCAGGACTGTAGCAAGGTGTTTCACACTGAACTGTACACTCGGTATGTGTGTGTTGGACAAGTGTGGAAATAGCTGACTCTTTCACACTTGTCCAGTGTGTCACGCAGTGTGACACATTGTTTCTGCTGAATCTGCTAGGTTTGTATTTGTGTGTTTGTTTTCTTTTTATGTGTGTGTGTGTGTGTATGTGCAGTTTTCTACCTTCTTGTCTCACTGTTCCTGCTCACTCGCAGGTAGAAAGAAGCTAAGAATGACACTTCTATACTCAACTGTTGACCAATTTTTTATCTTCCAAAAAAGATAATATCTATAAATATCTGTATTTTGGTCTAGAAAATGCGAAAAGATGAAATTGTGAGGAGGATCAAAGTCAAAGTGGTGTGTAAAGATAAGATACACTTTCATTCAACCCACAATAGAGAAATTTAAAGAGTTACAGCTAAAAACAAGAAAGTATATGGTGTAAACATTACACTAAGAATAAATCAAATAGCATAATATAGTAAGAGTAACCTAAACCTAGTCTCCACTTCCACAGTGCTGGTTTTCTTCACTAGTCTGTTCACTCTTGCGATTCTTTTTCCTGTCCACCCACAGTGTATGAAATCCCTCACATGTGGTGTTGGTGTCAGGTGTTCGCTCCATTAGCCATGTCTCTTTGAACAGCATGATGCGGCTTCCTCACATTCCTCACAATGATGGATGGAAGGACAGATCTATGTAGTCTCTTTTTTGCTAGTGTCATAGTACTAGCATGTGGTCTTTATCCTCTCTACAGCTAACAGGGAACATCAGGCCTAGCACCAGTTAGCACCAACATGCAACAGGCTGCAAAAAGCCGGTCTCATATGTGAACAATGAGACTGTGGTTACTCATAGGACCCCCAGAGAAACAGGGACAAAAATAGTAAAGATGTCACTGCAGATGTAACCAGTCTGGTCTCCATGGCTAAATAGTGATGGCAGGCTTCAAATGTAAATATGACTAAAAAGAGAGGACAAAATAGGAATAGGAAAAGGAAAAGAGAGCTGCTGCAGTGAGCGGCCACTTGAGATGCGCTTAGCAACAAGGAGAAACCACCTGAACACAGCAGAGCATTGTGATTCAATCACAGGCATGTGGACATTAACCTGCAGAGTCAGTGGTTCATATTTAGTTGTAGAATAAACAGTGTGTGATCTGGACTGTTTGCTGATTTCCAGCCTCTATGCATGTTGATTAGTTGGGCTTTAAATTTTTGTTTTAACAACAAGGAAATATTTAACTAATGGCAGAACATGTATAATCTCTGACTTGTTGAGATCACTAATCAGATAGTAATTTCAAAGAGGGTGTGTCAAGGGTGACAGTCTCCCAGGAGGAGGAGGAGAGATGGAAGAGGAGGCAGGTCAGTTCAGTGCTATTGGGTTCGCGTTTTGCTGCGGGTGACCCAGTCTCTTTTATTGGGAGAGGGGCCTGGGTAGCGTGTGGTCTGAGCAAGTCCTTATTGGAAGACTTTGGATGTTTGAATGTGAGAGGGATAAAGAATGAGAGCCACCCCAGGGCCTCTTTTAAGAGCCTTTAAGATCCTCTCATCCGTTTCCGACTCACAGCTTTTAACATGGACGTAATTTGAACCTATTGAGTCTATTAATAATGGCTGTTTTATCGTGGCAAAAATAACCCTGTGCTCAGAGGTTGCAGTTCTCACAGCAGTGGTTCAGCGTTCAGTTCAGATCCTGGTCTTTTCTGCATGTACGTTTGACTCTTTTCACTGCCTTTTCCTCATTAAATGCACAAATCTAAATCTAAATTGCCTCGTAAATGATCACAACTTGTTTTTTTTTTGGTTTGGTTTTCATGACATTTGGGCACGACCTTAAGTCAGCCAAGGAAAAAGGCAGAACAGCAGAGTGAAAAGAAGAAGATGATGAAGAAGAAGTTGAGAGAAGCCGAGTAATCTCTCTAAGTCGACAGCATCTGTCTCCCGTCCCGCTCTGTCTGTCTCAGCTCAGCTGTCATTGGCTATCAGACAGGAAGAGGCTGAGGGATGACTTGTCTCAGTGTCTGTCTGGGGTTCACTGCTTTTTTCACGTCTTATCAGCTCTACTAGACAGCTTTTTCTCCTCTGTGTTTAAATGTTCAGCATCTTCTTTTAAAGAGAGGTGTGATATTTTCTGTGTTTTTGTCACTGTCAACAAATCCATTGACGACACCAAACACCATTATGGCAGCAGTCCATCTCCTCAAACTGTCAGACCTCTCCAGCCGGTCTCAAACTGTGATCTAAGACTTTCTTAAACTGCGAACAAATGTGTGTTTTTTCAGTTCAAAGACCCTCAGACCCTGTGCGAGTTTTTGCAGTTCACTCACTCAGAAACTGTTTTCTGTTTCTGGCAGCAGAACGGTTCATGCTGCGTCCATTCAAAGCAAACTCCAGTGTGTTTCTTTTTGCTTCTCCAGCAACACATTGTGTCTTTTTATTAATCAGTTCAGACATCCTGATTCCCTTCCCAACATTATTTACTTGTTTCTTTTTATATTTATGCCATGTTCAAAGAAAAAAAAATCTCCTGACTAGAAAATTGAACATGGATGCCAATTTTGGTGAACCAACTGTTTTGATTCTTGAAGTTCTTTTGTCATCCATTTCATTCGTCTTATTATTATCATACCTGGTCTACGGAGTTTATTTAACCCTTTTACTACATTCGAGCTGTGTTTACATGCAATCCTCCTTCGGCCGAAGTTTGACAATCACAATTGCTGTACGCCTCACTGGTATAACAACTGTTTATTCTTGTCCTCTCAGGTGTGTGACTTTGGACGTCTGTATTTTTATTTATTTGTTGAATAATGTGACGCACAACCATCTTTAAGCTCATAAGTGGGTTCATAAATTCTGCTGTTTCTTTCAATTCTGGCAGACTCAGCCTCTTTGGATTGCCCTTTTTCCACACAGATACGTCACTCGCTTGTAGCCTTACGAGCTGATGGATATTCCTCCAGGTGTTTTTATTTTAGCTTTACAAAACTTGTCCAGTAATTTTTGTCCCTGTTCCAACTTTTTTGAAATATAATTCTGGCATCAAATTAAAAAGAAGAAACACTCATTTTATGACATAAAACTTTGGAATTCTTTCAACCAAGTCACAACCTCCAGTGTCTGCTTGGGCCTGGCTCAGGAACCACATACACACCAAGCCAAACCTTCTGCAGTTTAGAAGATATTAAGAGTACAATTTCAAGCAATCAGAGACGCTACTCACCTTATCAACAGGAGCCCAACTTGTAACTTTTAGGGGGGAGTCTCAAAGCCCAGGTTTGAGATAACTTTTTGAATACGGCTCCCACTTACTAGGAGCTTCAAAACTTGGTATGATGAATGGCTGGATGACAACACAGATTCTATGTCTATTTATTTATAGTCTGTGGTTTCAGCATTTGATTTGCTGTCTTCTACTATTTTTAATTCAACAATTTAGGAGCTATCAAAATCTGCTTTTGTCATCATTTTATACAAAGTCACAACTTGTCTGGTAGTAAGGTTACTTGAATTTGTGAATTTTATCATGCTTTCTGTTAAAATTGTTTCAATCATATTTTTGATGACTCTACTCCATTGCTCCAGAACCAGAGAGAGAATTCCATGTAAAGTGCTGTTTGACATGACAACGACAAGTTATTATTTTCTCAAAATAAACACGACTTACTACACGAAGAGATTCCTTCCATTCATGATTTCATCTCAGGGATGAGTTGTGCTGTTGTAATTTTGTTTGACAGCTTTTTTTCCTTACGTTTAAACAAAGTCCTCGAGCTCTCCGCAGCCACCCATGTGTGGAGAACGATAATAGACCACTCGGCTGCATGTGACAGAGGGAGGACCAAGGGGGGGGACCTAAGACCAGTTTGTGTTTGTGTTGGGTTTGTGTGTTTGTGTCTGTGTTTGCATAATGTGTCAGAGTTGTTAAAGGACCCATCCATGCATGAGTCTGATCGTGGAGCATGTAGTGACGTGACTCTTGGAACTGCATGAGTTGATGCTTATTTGTGTGCATTATATACATTAGTCAGTGAGTGTATGGAAGAGGAAGAGAGGATTGTAGATCTTTCTTTGAGGCCACACCTCTGCTAAAAATCTTTAACTGTGATCACTTTTTATGTTTGTGTATGTACATGTCTGTGTTCCCTCTTTGCTCGCTCTCTCTTCCTCTTGTTGTCTCCCTCGCTCTCTCTTTGTGTTGTGCTGTATATCAGTATATGTAGGCCAGCTCCCACAGGTCTTATGTGCTCTATAGGTGTCCATTGGATTGCCTGTACTGTATGGCAGCTGTGCCATGAAAGCTTGCTCCAGTGCTTTAAAAATAAAGGCTGCCAGCTTTATTTGCATTTCAAACGCAACTGTTGAGTTACGCATGTAAAGCACACAAGAGTGTGATAGCGTGAAAGAGATCTGGTGCACTTTGAATCAACTTTAAATAATGTTTCATGCTGACTTTAGGGAGCGATGTTTGTATCGATCAGGGTTTTCAAACCTCTGAGGAGCTTTGACCATATATGTATGGGTCAGATACAGTTTATATTTTGCTCAGTGTTCTCTTTACCTCTGAAAGGAGAACACAGGATCTTCTCTCAAAGGAAGTATACATAAAGTAGGTTGTAAAGGTAGCAGTTTTCTTTTCACTTTCAGGCTTTCCTTATCCTGTTTTTGATTCTAATTCTACTTTCAGCTTGAGGCAAATGATAGATTTTTGGATTTTATGGCTGTATTGGTTTACCTGTCGTCACTCTCTTTAGATGGATAATTACTGAACAATTTGAAATAAGAGTCACATCTGTACAAAGGGTGAAATCTGTTTTTAAATGTCCTTCAGAGGGCAAATGGTTTAAACTGTGTCTGCGCAATGACTTCCAGCACAATCTGCAATGTGCAATTTCTATGTTGCTGTGTAGCAAAATCATGTACCTTCTTTTAACGCAACCCTGCCATCTACCCATACTGTAGTTGAGCTCAGCCTACAGTAATGTAAGAAGTTGTGAGGTTCAGATGGTACTGTAGCTGCAAGTAATGAGTACTTCGTGTTTGACTTACCTTTTGATTATTAATTTGAGGGATTATCGTCTCGTAATCGGTAATGGCCAACACGGTGATATCTAGAGATATCATGCAATGAGCTGTTGCTTACGTGATACAATTCTGACCTCCATGTCTCCTTGCCCCATGTCCCTGGTGCGAAGAAGACATGCACAGCGTTACATGTTCCCTGTGAAAAGAAGTTATGTTTCCTCACTCCATCAACTGTGAAAAGGCCAAACTTGCCCTGGTCATGGGTATTGTTTATTGTGTATTTGGCATCGTGGGTATTATTAGTATGAACCATATTACTGTGTGCTAGTTCTAACACAGAAGACAGTTTATGATCTCTGTAATTAGGTGTGCAGAAAAAATATTGATTTATCAACTTATAAGGCATCAACTCTGACTTCAATGTGGACTTGAACTCCGACTAGAACTTATCAATGAATCCTTTTTTTTAAGCTGTGTTTTTGGTCATTCTCATGCCTTTAATGAGAGGGGGCAGGACCATGGAAAGAGTAGGAAGCAGAGCAAGAATGGATAATAACATGGCAGAAACTGGCCACAGGTTGGCCACCTGCCTGAGGGTGAACCTAATGGGACATGACCTAGACCACCAGGCCATCTGCACCACTGTCAGTGAATGCTTTGTTAGATTTTGTTTCATATTTCTCCTGGTATAAGACAGACGGATTGACTTTATGACTTCCATAAACCAAAAGTACAGTTTACCCAAGGTGCAGCCAGTCATCAGTTCTGGCCGTACTCATCGTAACTGCTGTTCTGTCCTTTTTTTTTTTTTTTTACAGTCTGTGATGTACTCATACACATGGGGTGCCTCTTTAAATCCCAGCCTGAGCCTGTTTGTGCACTTTGTAACTTGGATTGAGTGTCTCGCCTGAAGGCAAACACCTCCAGTTACCGTTTTTAGCATCATGAAAGACACCATGGAGCGGCAAGGAAACCAAAAAGGAAACTGACGGAGAAGATAAAAACAGAGTGAATGAGCAAGAGGCTGGACAAGGCACAATCATGGACTGGCTTTTTCTGTGTTGGTGAAATAATAAACAGTATTCAGACAGTTTAGAGGAGCCAAATCACAAAAAAAATACCAACTGTTACAGAATGATTTTAACAAGAAGAAACAGAATTTGGAGAAGCAGAAAATGTCTTGAGTTGATGCCCAATCCCTGTTATTTTCTCTGAACCTTCAGATACATCTCCTGAACCATTTGAGTTTTTCTGGTGTACAACAGTTTGATAAAAGCAGAATAATGTGGCTCTTCACTGGATTTTCTTCCTGCATCTTGTGGCTCTAAGCTGGGATAATGTGTTTGTTAGCTACATGGTGATTTTAAATGGATTGAATGAATCATATCATTGAAACAGCATTTTCAAATGAATAAAAATGAAGGTATCAGATCACATAAAGTCTGGGATAGTTTCCTCCTTCCTGCAGCTTTTTCAGTGGGTTGGATCAAAGGTTTTCTGTGTCAAATGAATAAAAGAAGCTGCACTGATGTTGCCATGCAGCTTTAGGTGCTGCTTAGATGATGAAATGCATTGCAGGGAGTCCAGTTTTATTTATAGGTTTTTGTGTTTGGAAGCTCATCGCGTCTTATCAGGTCAGATGCCAAGATGTTTTGACTCAAAGTAGTACGAGTAGACACACTTTGGTAACTATTTTTTCGCTTCAGAGAATGGTGTTGACTTTGTTTTGCCAGCATTAAGAAGCAGTCTGAAGTTAATAAGAGCTACTTGAAGAGCATTAAAAGCAACTTGCAAACTGTTGTGAAATAAAAATGGTTGCACTTTAAGAGAGAGGAGACGCAGAGTAACCTTAAGTGTTCCTACCTTCACCCAAACTTTCCTTTTATTCCTCATTACCATCAGTTTGAAATGTTGCTCTACAAGGACAAGTCATGATTTGCCTTCCTTTAGAGCTCTCTGAATCGTGATGCTGAGGTTTGAAGGAGCCCAGGTATGTGGGAGTGAAGTGTCTCACCCCTGACTGGCTGGCCTGGTTCTGCCTTGTGATGCCCACATCACCGCGGCGATGGCATCCTGTTAAAAAAAAAAAAAAAAATCAACAACATACCCAGAGTGCCTTTTGTGTCGTGACTAGAGGGCTTCGCACCAATAGAGCTGCCTCCTCGCTCCGACTGGTCTCCTCTACACTGTCTCTGTGTTCAGACAGCAAAGGTGTCTGTGGATGCTCTGCTCTGGAACAAGCTCAGTCTGCTGTGAGAGCTGATGGTGACACGGTGGGGAAGTGGTTACTCTGATGATTTCAATGATCATTCATTTAAAGCTTATCAGGCTCTTGAGGCCATTCAGCTGTTCATACAAATCAGGAGTGTGAAGATGGATACTCTGACCCTGATGAATCTGCCATGATGAAACATATTTACATACAGTTTGATAAAGGTTGGGATAATCACATAGACTGTATAAAACATGGACTAGTCTCCGTGACATCACCCGTCTGTTACTGCAGCCCCATTTTGAGGCTAAACGGCAGGAGCGGCCCAATTGGAATTGGGACGAGTGACGAGTGCCCAAACTCACAGCCATTGGGCACCCGTCAGTCACGTGATTTGAGCTGTGGCTCTGATTGGGCAAGCTCTCTATCTTAATATCTTCCAACGGCCGAGTTAGAAAAAAAATTCACCCCCCTCATAGTGTGTGCCGTTAGCGAAATTAGTGATTCAGATGGGAGACAGAGTTTGTACCAGGCTTTAAATACGCTAATTTCGGCTCTGAAAACTGCTTTTTTTTTTGGCTCGGTGTGTACGTGACTTCCGGTGCTTCTGGAGCCAGCCTCAAGCGTTCACTTGAGGAGCAGCAGCTTTTTAGCACTTCCGTGTTGTATAATTTTTTCAGACCGGAGATTGCCGCTTGGATAATCATCATTTAGTTGATAATACTTAACATCTCATACACTAACACAGTGCTCTCTTTTCTAACTGCGGACTCTCTAAGGTTGAAACAAAGAACAGGGTCCCCATGCATCCTGGAAAACTTGGAAAATGATTGACCAATTACCTGATCATGGAAAACTTGGAAAACAGGAAAAAAGGTCAAATCTCCTGGAAATAGTGAAGTCACCTTGGAATATCTTGGATTATTATCCTCCCCCTGCCTTGTGAGCAAATGCAAAGGAGTTACATGCACATGCATGTCTATTGTCTTCTCACCTTTTGTGCACCTGAAGTACTATGCTGTAATCTATGTGTGTGTTTACATTTTTCTATGATCATTCATCAAAATGAGCTGTTGTTGATAAATTATAGCCATTGACTGGCATTAAATGTCTGAATAATAAACAAAGAAGCAATCTGGGTGAGTGCAAGTTACAGTTGTAGAAAAGAGCACATACGAAGAATGAGTGGGACAGAGCAGGTATTTGTGTGTAATGTGTTAACTTGTGTCTTTATGTCTTTGAAAATAATTCCAACAAAAGATTGGGAACCTTGAATATCCCTGGTGAGATTTACACAGCTTCACATTGTGGACTTTACTGAATGCAGTAAAAGTAATTTAGCAGGAACCCAGTTTTATCTCTTTTCCTTTTCCCATCATAGTATGAATTTTAATAGAGTTGAAAAGATATTTTGAGGTGACAGACTTTAAGAATATATCCAATAATGTAGGCATGTCTGGACATAAAAATGTAAATTGTTTTAAAACATTTCTAGCAGGAGCGCGGACAGCCTTGTGGTGTAGGCTGTGCTCCATGAGGTTCAAATCCAGCCTGTGGCCACTTTTCCGTATGTTGCACCCCACTCTCGCCCCCGCTCCCTCTCTTCCACAATATACACTGTCCTCCTCTACCCCATTAAAGGCATGAAAAGCCAAAAATTAACTTAAAAAAAAAACAATAAAACAACATTCAAGCAGGAGTAGCCCAGCCCAACTATCAGAAACATCAGTGTGATCGACTCAAAGGAGAAGCCAGAGCACAAAGGCCTTCCTCTATCATTTGTAGTGCCGTTCTCCATGCTCTGCTTTGATAGTAGTAGATCAGAAGAAACAAGTGGCAGAATGATGGCTCTGTTCGACGTTTGAACGGCACGTTGATTCAACATGTGTCATATCTGAATGACAGGTGTCAAATTGTCAGGATTCACGGTTGTCAAAGTTCATCCCCGGCACTTTTGGTTTTGTTTGATTATGGTGAGAGAGAAGAAACAAAGTGCCCCAAATGAACTTGAATCATAAATCCAAAGTGTTGGCAGACAAAAGAGCAGAAGCTGTGCCAGGTCTTTGTAGTAATCAGGTACGAGTGCTTGGGTTTGTTGTGCCTGATTCATCCTGGAAAGCAAGACCCTGTAGGTTGTGAAAAACCTTCCAAAATAAATGAAATAAAAGACTGTGTACAGTAACAAGTTTCATCCTTTATACAGAAGTCACATTTTGTATAGAACCATGCAGAAAATGCCAAAGGTGATATGGTGAAGATGATAACCAGATCAGGGGAAACAGAGTAATGTGTGCACATTGGTAGACTCATTTTCTACGAATCAGCTTTATTAAGTGTCATGGGGGCCTCTTACATGACAATGGACTTAAGATGGATCGCAAAGGTATTGTTGCATTTTGGGCTTCCATTTACTCAGAAACAGAGTTCTAGCCACTCTGAAATGGAAACTTTTGAGAATGAGCTGAAACGCTGTAGCCATCACTGCTGTATGAACAGCAAGCAGGAGTTTTTAGTGGAAACACTTATGCCACTCTCCACTTTGGGCATGCACATTACACTTTCATTGTGGCATGGCACGGCCGTATGTGAACTGGACAACAACAACAGCAACAACAGTAGTAACAATGGCAGACTACCATGATGTGCTTGTACTGTTGAATCTGCTGACTGCCTTTCAACAAAATGTGCATCTATTGCACCATTTTTGCAATCAGTAAAAAAGCATGTATATATTCATATATGTACGCACGCCAGCTCAGCTCACCTCTACTTTGACCAAAAATTGTTGTCATGTAAACGGTTCCAACAGTTATATCACCAACCACAGGCCTGGCATGCCCACTAGTGTTTTCAGTCCCACTGCCATTTTTTTCACTGTTTGTTGTGTTCTCCAGTGAAATTATGTGTAAACCGGGCTACAGGCAATTTTCACTTCTTTTTGTCTTTTCTTGGATTGGCCTGTTAGTGTATTCCACAGCAGGGGGTCGTGGGCTTTCTTTGTGAATCCCCTGGTGTTACAAATGCAGACAGAGGTGGCTTGTATATCTATATGTTGAGTTACATGGATCAGTGAGTCGGTGTTCAAAAGTGTTTATGTCCGATCATGTGATACACTTGGTGTTTCCAGGCTGCCCACCTGACCCATAGTCATTCTAGCCCTTGGCAGAAGTTTCCCAGCATGCTCAGAGCCAATCAGGCAAATAAAGCTACATTTCTAAATGCTGAAAAAACAAAAAGAGATTTAACATTTGTCCCATACAGAACACATTTCGAACCTGGCTTGTACTACAGAGCTCTGGACTCAGTCTCTGCTTGTATATTCATACCCCAGCATTATAAAAGCATGAACAGTGGGTGTTTGAATCATTTCCATTCCCAGTCTATTTCCCTCACCTGAGGCTTCAGAAATGCTGTATAAAAATTGTCAAAACCGTGCTCTAAGCTAAAGCTTTTTTTAATTAGTGCTTTATGGAAATTTTGGGCAATTGAGTCCCCCTGTAACCATGGCAACAGCTCACTATGCAATTTCCATGGACTGTTAAGAAAAGCTTCAGGGATGAAACTCACTAAAGGTTGTTTATGCAAATGGCAGCAGTTGTTCAGGGTGAGAGGAAACGTTCAAAAACCTGTGAAGTTGTGGATTTAAAAAGAGAGTGCTTTGTTGAGCGATCACAGGTTCAAAGACGTGAACGATATCAATGTTTGGTTGAAAAGCATGATATCTGTTTTTACTGAGAGAGGCTGAGAGAGGCAGAGAGAAGAGGATGGTGGAGAGGTGACAGAGGCAGCAGCAGGTGATGGATGGAGTGAACGCATGAATAGAGATCCAGACAGTCATGCACAGCTATCAGCTGGCAGTGAAAAAAGAGGGATTGACTCCAGTGGAGTGAACGAAAGAGGGGGAGAAAGAGAGAGAGGGAGATGAGGGAAGGATAGAGAGGCTGTTCCAGTTAGCAGCAGGTCTCACAGTGTGTGCAGACTGAGTTTTTCAGGTGAAGGTGAAGCGTTCTCTTGCAATCAGGACTCTGCATGCTTCCTGTTGATCAGGATGGAGTGGAAGAGAAGCAGACACACAACAAATACAGAAAAAAAACCTGGAAGATTAACCCTGTGAGACAAAAGTTAAAATCATGGCAGTGATGGCTCTGGGTGGAGGGTTAAAGCTGTCATCTCAGAACTATGAAGATTCAGAGAGAAGGTCAGTTCATTCATTTCTGTTTCTGTTACATATTCGATTCTAATTGGTCAAAACCTCTTCATTAAGGTAGTTAATCTAGAATAACAGAAGCAACAACAGGGACCATATTATCACACAGATCAAGTCTAAATCCGGAAAAGAGATATGGCATATTTTCTATCCTGTTACTGATTTCACCTCTTCTGTTTACAACGTGACTAAAATGTTGCACTTTTGGTGCAATTAAGTTTTTATGCATTACTTTCAAAAGACTGGAAGAGCATAAAACTTTAGACTTTTGGTAATTGTCTGACATTCACCAGCAGAGGAAGAACAGTGGAAGTCAGTTAAAAAGAGCAACGGGTGCTAAAGCACACAATGAGCTGAGCAGAAGGGACAAAGGTCAAATAGAAGAAAACTGACACGAGGCGAACACTAACAGCGATGCGACGTGTCATGAACTTTGCATCCATTCATGTGTCTCACCCTATCAGGACTTTATCATTACATTTTTGATATTTTAGCAACTGAGGCTGGGAAGTTTGTTATGGTAGAATGGAGGAAAAAACAGATTGATTGTTTGGTGGAGATTCTTTGAAAGGAGGCTGACTTAAAGCGCATGGATTGATTCCTAGGGTTGGATAATTTAAAGCTCCTGTGAAGAATTTTCAATCTGTGTTGATATTGATGCGCCCTGTGAGGGCTCTTGTCCTCTACATGTTCAGATGGGGAACTCTAGACAAAAGAAATCTCCTACACCCTGCAATTTTTTCATTTTTTTTTATTCACGTCAAATCTATTTGTTATTGAGTCTTTGCAGGGAAACACGTTAAGATATTGAAGTGTTACACGCATACAGTCACTCATGTATTTTGTTGTCTCATTCACTTCTCAGTGTCATAAAGAGACAGGATTATTATCTTTCATTTGTTTCATAACCAGTAAAAAAATCCTCACAGGAGCTTTAAAATAAGGATCACTCTCTCTGGCTCCTGTAAAGTTGTCCCCTGAGATTTAGATTGTTTTGTGAGTCTGCTGGGAACACTGCTCATCTGTTTTTCTATATCTGCTCAATGGAGAAACATTCAGTAAATAATTTATGTGGTCAAGTGACAAACACAAATATAAGATGACAGTTGAGATGAGGATCAACTTCATTGTCACTACACATGTACAAGTACAGTGAGTAGAAAGTACAAAAATCCATGGTAATCCTGTTGTAGAGGGCACTTTAAAAGCCATCTGCGTTTTTCATCGGTTCATCTTTTGTTTTAATTCTCAGAATCAACTTCCAGGAGTCACAGGTGTCATTAAAGAACAATAAGAGCAACATCTATCTGTGATGGATGTTTCCTCATAAAGAGATCTCCACATCGATAGATTGGATCAAACTGTACTGTACGTGATCTGGTACATTTAGTGGGTTTTTTTCTGAGGGCAAAGGGTTCATGATTATTCTACAAAAAAGTGAAATTAATCCTGAGTCTTTCATACCGAGTCCTGTTTTCTGTATGATCTATAAATAGTGCAAAGCTTCTAGGTCAGCAGAGGGAAGCTGAAAGACATGACACTGTAATAGTAGATGTGGAATAGAGTGAGGAGCATTATATCTGTGTGTGCGTGTGTGTGTATCACTCTTCTCTCCTCCAAGGCTCTGAGTGTTGGGCAAGCTGGGACGCCCATGTGGCAAGGTGACCTGAAATAAAGAGCTGAATAATATAGATAAACACACAAACACTTTAACAGAGTGACATTGACATCACAAGTCCTTTAAATCTTCTCTGTTCGTCCTCTGTTATTAAGATGATTCTACAGAGTTCAGTGTGATCTCAGCTCTTATCTGCTCATCTATGTTTGGTAGGAAAAAACAGTGACTAATTTAGATTAAGCAGTTGGTGTTTTTTACCTCAGCTGAAGTCTGTATTGATCAGCAAAGGGGGTCTCTGTGACATTTGTCGTGACAACCTGTTATTTGTTTGTCCTTTCTCTTAAAGTTCAGTTTATGCGTGGACATGACATGGGCTGGTTAACAGTTTCAGGGTATACCGCAGTTCCGAAAAGCTCTGGCTTCAAAAACCCTATTTTCTGTCATAATGCACTGACAGTATGAGCTGCACCCTCTTAACTCTCCTCTTTCTTCAAGGTTCCTGCTCCATCCATTGTCTCCTGTCTGAATGAACAGAAGCTTGGTTTAGGTTTAAAAGTTTTGGGTCCTGTTTGCCCTTGTAGACTCTGTATTGTGCTTCATGTAGAGGTTTCAGTCTTCCTGAAAAGACAAACTTTAATTTTTCAAACTCTAAAGTAAAAGTTAAGATTGACTTTTCCTCCTGGCATACCAGTGATGGAGAAAACACAACTCAATCTGCAGAGATTTCTGCATTCTCAAACACAACACGATGAGTTTATCTTTGCAATGAGTCTCCTCCTGGAGTTTAAAAATGGATTCAGATTGAGATGCTCCCGCCGAGAGGAAACAAAAAAGGACCACGCTCGATTTAAGATGGCTTCCCTTTCTGTACTCTTGATACGGGATGGGAAGCAGAAGGAAGGCAAGGGAAAGAGAGAGGGATAAAGAAAGAGAGAGAGAGGGGGAGAGACATGATGGTGATGGAGCAGCAGCGAGAGAAGCCTGAAAGGTAAAAAAAAGAAGAGAAGACAGAGAGCAGAAATGTGCCCGGGCATCTCAGGCAGAACTGGGCCACTGAGCACAACCCTGGAAGAACAAAGAGAGGAAAAAATAAAAGACTGGCCTGAAAAAGAGAGAGGGAGTGAAAGAGAGAGAGAGAGAGAGAGAGAGAGGGAGAGAGAGAGGCTGCAATGAGAAAGTCTGCTCTTTTTGAGTTTGCAAAAGAACAGTTGGAGGAATGAGGCCTTGGAGAGTAAAAAACAAACACATCAGTCTGGATTTGTTTGAGAACAGCCACTTGACTTTTGATGACAACGACACATTTACATGAATGCATGATTCTCCTTCAGTGCCCACTGTGCATGTTCCCAAACCTGAGACTTGTTAGGATCGCTACAGCTAGTGGTTGCACTACCTAATGGTGAATATACTCTTATTTTGAACATAACCACCAATTCAGGGGAAAGAGAAACAGGAATTGGGTAACACAATATTAACAAAGATGACCTGCTCTGATATATGGAGGTGAGAAATAGAGGGCCAATCCCAATTGCATCCTTTTGTCGTACCCCTTATCCATGTCTTCCCCTTGGCCCTCTGCTTTGATAACCAAGGGTAAGGGGTGAAAACACATTGCTTTGAAAGGAGACGGCACTCAACTTCTGCTCCGTCGTCAACCCTGCTCCAGGATTCACGTTTGGTAGCAAAGAATTGGATATAAAATAAAATTGTGACTGCCATTCCTGTAAATACAAATAATTATGCTTAATTACTTGGATTTACATGTTTCCTTTCATCCCTGCTGTTATGTCTTGTCAGCAGATGTGGTGTATCATGGGAAATTTCTCATACCCTTTCCTTTCAAGTGAGGTCCCGGTTTGCATTAACCTTATGAAAAAATTGAACAACCCCTGCCTGCACTAGACGTCACCGTGCTAAACCAAGGGCTAAGGAGTACATTTTGGATTGGCCTGTTCAAGTCAATGTGTCAACTGGTTAGAGGTTTTACAGCCCAACATGAATGAGGAGAGACTTATCAATGGACTTGGAAGCACAGGTACTCCTCAATCTAGCGACTCCAGCTGCCTGCCAGTCATGCGGACTGAACACACAGCTGGTGGGGGTTGACAAACGTAGTCAACACGTAAAAGGGCGGAGCTGGACTGTAGGCGCATCTTATGTTTTTTTAAGGCGTTAAAATTTGGTACCTTGATTAGGTCCAGGTCTTGTTTCATCAGTCTTTAGTGGGGCATTTTGGCTCTAACAGACTAGAAGCCTTTCATTCCACTCCAATCACAAAAATTTAAAAGATTATCAACTTACCAAGTTCATGACTCAAAATGATCCCAAGACTTTCCCCTTGTTATTGTTAATTTTTTATTCAGCTTTTCTGTGCTGTGAAGGGAGGAAGGTCAGGACTTGCTGTTTTTCTTTCGCTGTCTGAGGCTCAGTCATCTTTACCTGAAACACTCCTCAAATGTTGCTTTGCTCAGTTTCCACCAGTTGATAGAAAATGCTGTTAAAAGCTCTGAAGACAAGACTCACTTTCTTCAAAACTAAAAGTTTACTTTCACCAATGATTAAAGCAAGAATTTGCAAGTATAGACCCCAGAGAGCCTTCGTTCGTATTTTTGCTTTCACAACTCCTAGGTAATGTAATTATTTTTATTTCACTGTGTTGCTATAAGAGTGAATTGATTGTCCTGGAGATTGATCTTTGAGGTTTGAGGCTCAGCGTGTTCAACCGCGTTCCTCTATTGTCTAATGCATTCACTAAGTCTCATGTTTAAATATTTTTGTCTTTAATTATTTAAGTCCCTGAAAAATAACCAAGTTAGTACCTTGTGATTTTCATGCATAAAAGGTAATCAATTAAATCGAATTTAATTTTGTGAAGCAAAACATGTCTCCTGACTTCCCCTTGTTATCCTCTTGTTGCCTTTCAGATTGATCTTGAAATCTTTTATTGGGGTTTCAGATCCCTCTTGTGAGTCTATAAAAAGGACAACGATGCCCCAGTTGCATGTGACCAAAAACTGACAGGCTTGTTTAAGACTGAGCAGCCCTTTAGTGCATGTGTCCCCTTGTTTCCCGTCTGTATTTATAATATCCACAACACAGCTCCTGCTGACCATGTAATTTTCAGAATAGTTTCCACTCTTCAATAAATGTAAAAAAGCTCAACGAAAATCACAGAGATATGTTTTTCTCTGAAAGCACGACTCTCTGTTATCCATGTTTCTCGGTCCGCTGCTTGTTTATCCATCTTTATTGCCTCCTATTTATACGTCTAACTGTTTGTCTGTCTAACTTTCTGCCTGTCATCTGTCTGTTTTGGTCCCTTACTGCAGGCAGCTCCATAACTTTTGCAGCACAAAGATAAAAGTGGGCACATATACAGACTTGTACCCAGGTCTGAGTGAGGCTGGAGTCTGCTTTAAGTAACACTACTTTGACCCATTTGGTGCATTTGTGTGTTTGTTTACTCATGCATCTAAGCGTAATTGATTCCCACATTTTGGATGCAGGTGAGCTGTCAGCTGTTGTGCCTTTTGTTGGTTATTTTTAGCGTCTTGGATGTAAGGGTCATTAAGTTTTCGAGACGTGCCACCTGGAGCCACAGTGTCAGGCAGCTCAGACTGACTGAGCGTGAAAACGTGCAAAGTATGATTCAGCCCCGACTGTGCTGCCATTCCTGAGACTGTGAAAACATTAGTCATTTGTCCAATTACTTAGAACGACTGATGGTGGACGGAGCGCGCCATCGTATGCAGCTGCAGAGTGTTAGAGGAGGAATGGATGAGTTTGTACTGTGTGTGACTGTGGCTCTGCCTTCGCTCTTAGTAAGAGTTCCTTCAGGGTTAGACAGCAACTTCTCTCACGTTGATCTGATCATTTTAGGCACCTTGCTTCAGTCAGACATTACCCACAGATACAACGGATTATACATACTGGTTTGGTGTCAGAGGCTTCCAGGTTTCAGTTTGTAACCTAAGTGGAATCAACCACAAGTGTTACAGGCATGGACCTTGCACATTATGAATGTTGTCACCATGATGTCACCCATTGGTTTCTGAAGAAGAGGAATGGAGCTTAACAATGGCGGTGTCAATATCAGAAAAACTCATCAACCTAGCTTTTCATCCTAGATACAGGCAGAGAGGTAGAGTTGAGGTCAAAACCTTGTCACCTGGGAAACTGGGCTCACTCTCCAGTCAAATCAGCCAGGCTTCTAATTATGCCTAATTATCTAAGACTTTTGATTTTTGATTTGTCAAAGTTATATTTTTGGGCTCCTACAAGTTTATTTGGTAAATATAGAACAGTGGGAAGAGTAGGACACCGGAAGATTTAGCTGGGGGTGTGACATGCAGGGAAAGTGTACCTGTGTTGTAAAAATGTTTTCAAAATCAGACCCTCGGTTTCCACAGTTCACCCATTTCTACCCTTTTTTTCTCCCTAAATCTAATTTTGTTTGTCTGACTTAGCTCTCCTTCAGCTGAAATCCTTCTCAACCAGCCTATTCTATTTTTTCTTGTAATGTTTGTGATTGTGCCCATTTCTGCTGCTGCTGATTGAAACAAAGCTACTTTTTCATTCATTCAGCTACAGTCAGTTACTGTCCAACAATTGTTGTATGACAGGGCTTAAATTGAAGGTTAATGACAGAACAAAATACCTAATTTTGGTATTAAAGTGTCAGAGAAATGTGAGAATAAAGTGCTGTGGGACCATCAGGCTTTGGGCATGTTGGGTTGTGCGACCATTGTAATGGGGGGCTATAAGGCTGTGGAAACATGGGGCTATGGGACCTTTGTGCTGTGGATCCCTCGTGTTGTGGGAACAAAGGGCTGTGGGATCGTTGGACTGTTCAAACACAGCTGTGAGACCTTTGGGCTGTGGGAACATTGAGCTTTGAGACCATTGTGCAGTGGTAACTTTGGGCCGTGGGGACGCTGGGCTGTGGGAACATTACACCATTATACTGCAGGATACACAAGTGTTTCACATTGGCATTAAAGTGTCTTGTTGCCTTTCGGTGCTAGCTTCAAGCGGACACTTGAAGAACTGCAGTTTTTATTTTTTCACTTCTGTATTGGTTTTAATTTTTCAAGACTAGAGTTTGCTTCAGAGAAAATTTAATGTAAGCAAAAAACAATGTCAAAATGGATAGCAGAAGATGCAGAATAGATCCACGGGAATCAGTTATCGCCTCAAGACTGTTGAGCTTTGACTGGAGCTGTTACAGTTTTTGTTCTTGAGTGATTCAATCTTTCAGTTTGTGTTGGCATTAATAGAAAAAAACGAAAGTGGGGATATGTTAAAATATTTTCTCAAACTGCTTGCTATCAGACACTTGTGGCTTGACATCATATTCCTGTTATGCTTCATCTTCATGAGCTATGATAGGCTCCAACTTGCCATGTGAGCATAAACAGGAGAAGAAGTAAGCTGAGTAGGTGGATGATTTTCCAGATGTTGCTCCATGTTTGCTAAAAAGACAACATGGCACATTACGTTAACAGCTAATATAAACACATTCAGCACACTCAAAGCCAGCCTTTTCAATATTTATTCAATTATTCATCGCTTTCGCCTTGTTAGTGTGATGTGTAGTTGGAAGGAATCCCAGACTGCATTGACTGTGAGGCTTCAGAAACCCTTGAATGTCAATCTTAATGCCCTTCATTTGCATTCATAGCTTCCCTGGAGATACACCTGTACTTCAGACCTCAGTGAGTCCTCTTCTCTGCTATGTCCAGTGCTTTGAAAATGACTCATGACATCATTAAGTCTGACATGTCTTAGCCCGCTGTTACTAACAGGAAGTTCAGTCAAGACGACCAAAGATTAATCTGTGTTTGTGTGCATGTGCTGGTTCAGGTGATTAAATGAATGTAAAATAAGACAGAACAAGCTGTTCTTGGCTGCTAGTTAGTGAAATACCTCCCACACACAAACACACACACTTGAGGTCTGCTTACAAGTATCAAAGGATCTTCCATTCTACCATTTCCTCTATCCGTCACAGCCTAAACAACTGCAAACTAGCAAATCTGTGGGGACATTTTATGTGTCTGAGTTTGCATGACTCTTTACAGTGTGTTACTTTGGTGTTAATGCAGCAGCCTGAGGTGAGTTCAGCCCAGCGCGGCATTCACATCTCTCCAGAAAAAGAACAGTCAGAGAGAGCATCAGATAAAAAGAGAGACTCCACTCTGAAGCTGCTGCTCAGGTGCTCGAAAGGTGTCTGATATATTTAAGCCCGTGTAAAACGATGCTGAATGTGGAGCGCTCGCCCACCGAGTGCAGCATGTTCTGTTTTATGACACAGAGAAAGAGAGAGAACGAGTAAAAATACACCCGGCTCCTGGGAGACAGTCTCTATGGCAGCCGTTACTATGGTGACTGCAGAGGCTGCACGTGAAATGATGGCTGTGATGGGACCCGGGGGAGTTCATCACACACACACACTCACACACACACATGTACACTCACACTTCAATGAAGATCAGAGGGAGGAATAAGAAAAGAGACCACATGAGGTGAAATTCAGGAAAAGCAGAGACACCAGCAGACGATTCACCAGCTCCAAGACTTCAGGACACTTTTCTTCTCTTTCCAACACTTTTAGTTGACAGAATTTTAGAGAGAGGGGCATCAAGAGGACATCCAAAAGTGTTTCAAATCAAATGGTCTGCTTTAGACAAATACTAATAGAAGTACCAGGAGCATCATCTGAACTTTGCATAGGTTTGTACATGTTTGTTCCCTTCTTCCCACAGTCTAAAAAAGCCTGTAGGTGTGAGTGTGTATGAATGGTTGTTTGTCTCTATGTGTTAGTCCTGTGATAAGCTGGTGACCTGTCCAAGTTATACGCTGCCTTGTTGAATCTTTCATAAAGTTTTGTTCAAAAACTATTAGCTTGGCTCTAAACTTCAGCACATTTAATCACCACTAGTTGGGGCTGTAACTTTTAAGGGCTGCAGCCATGATGCTATTGTTCTCTACTACCTAGATCTAAACACGCACAGATGGCAGCTTTCTGTAATGAAGGATTTCCCAAACAATAATGGTGATCAGAGGAGCGATGAGTGAGGAAACATGAGAGCTTCCTGTGTGGGAGTTTTTTCACCGACAGACACCCTCATATGGGTCATCAGTCACTGATTGGACGCTGCAGTGGCTCAGACTTTTCCGAAACATATCACCGGAGTTTAATGTTAGTGAAAAGATGGAGCAGAAAACATTGAGGATATAACTGGAAAAGGTCAGAAGCAGCTGGGATGAAAAAAAAGTTTTTGATGTGAGTTTGTAGCAAAGACTACTCAACACAGCCATCATAAAATCAATAAAACAGAGGATGAATACTGAGTTTTTATAACTATGTAGGTCAGAGTCATAGTTCATATAGCTCAATAAAAAAGAACGGAAATATTCATTTGTGATCAGTTATTTCTTTTGACTATTTTCCTGTGAGTTTTCTTTTTCTATATTCAAAGAATCTAAGTCTGAGAGGAAAAAAAAACACTTTTTACATCTTCTTGAAAGTGAATATAGTTTAATTCATGAGCATGAGGATTATAAGGAGAAACATGTTTTATATTTTCACTGAAACCTAATGCATAAATATTATCCAGTGTTGCTGAGACATTATGAACTAGGTTATATGAATAATTTTCAGAGCTCAGGATCAGGTGCGCTTTAGATAATTGATAGATAATTAAAAAACAATCCGATAACGATACATTTTAGCGGTGAAGTGATCTTTGTACTTCTTTAACCAGCTGTGAGGAGTATCTGGAAATCAAACCTCCTCAGTCCCTCCCTTCTCTCTTTGTTTCTTTTCATCTCTCTAGTGCATCTCAATGATGCAAGTGGTCAACGTAAGTGGAGGAAGGAAGGATGAAACTTCTGAGCTTTGAGACGCACCCTCTTTGATCCCTGAATTCACCATGTTAATTGTATTGTGCTCAAGACAGTTTTCTTACATGGAAACCAGCTAACAACTGAGACACTGATCGCTGTAAAACTTCTGTGCTGCACCTGAGTCAAACTAACTAGCCTTCACTTGTGACAGTGTTACATCTGTTAGCACTGCCACCACCATGAACTGGTCTCAGCTGTTCTCTGGACCTTCAAGAGGAGGCACAGTAATATTGACAGGATGCTGTATTAGCTTACTTCACTTAGAAAGAAGCCAGTATAACATCAACTGTTTTGTCCATGCAGCTCATTTGTTCTCCAAAGACACTCTTTTACAACATCTTTGTTCTGGTTTGAATTTTTGAAATAATCAGAAATAGTGCTAGAAATTAGATCAGTTGACATAGAGCTTCCTTTTACCCCTGTTAATTCATGAATACCCATACAGTTTGCCATTAGTTGTATTTTAAAAGCTGCATACTTGAGCCATTTGTGTGTTTTCTACCTTCTCTGCTCATGTAGATGTTTGTGTAACATGTATGTGGTTGTTTGCTCACTGTCCACACATTTGATTCTTCTCTGTTTCCACCGTCACACTGACGTGTATCTGTGTGTTGGGATCTTGAACATGCACTTGTAGCGTTGCTGCTGTAGAGTCAGTCTGCTCTGTCATGCTGTTTCCATAGCAGCAGAGAGAGCCAACACAGCCAACCACGCTCACTTCCTAGTTTCACCCGATTGGTGCCCGGCTTGCTCTGACTTTCTTCCTACTTTTTTATGTCTCCAGTGTGAGGTGGACTGGAAACTCTTCAGTGTCCTTCTCACATTCATTCATGGATACAGGATGGACTAAAACCGAGGGGATGGAAGATAGAAAATTATATTGAACAATTATAGTGACAATTAAAACAAATGTAAAATTTTGGTTTAGGGCAGTCTTGTTGAAATAATGGAATTTGTTTAAGAAAAAAAAAAAAAAAAAGCACCAGGTATCTAAACTTCTTGTGCCCAATTTTTAGTATGTTCAGTTTTTCAGTGTTTAGAGCTTATAAAAAAATACAGTTTGCCATTTTTATCCTTAGAAATTAATTGACACATTTGAGAAAACACTTTCGCCTTTGTTACTCCTCTTCTTTGTTTGTATTTTGGGTTTTTCCAGGCGTAAAATCCGTCTCCAGAGATGTCTGTGTCATGAAGGTGACTGCCCACAGTCTGCACTCATGGGTGCACACATAAACAGCCTCCCATTTGCTCCTAATATTTGTCATTAGCCCCGCTTCCTCTCCTCTGCCTCTTCCTCTCTGCTCTCTTGACTAAATAAAAAAAAAGGAAAAACTGTTATTTTTAGCCTGCTCTGTTTTTCTAATTCAAGCTGTTACATCAAATAACTGAGTGCATAATCAAGCAGCTGCAGAATCAGGAGATAATAAAACAGATTGTTTAGCAGACTGAGCTGAAATTTATTCTATCCACTTTGCCAAAAGTAATAACCACAGTTCTTTTTAAGCGGGGCATGTTGGATCCCTCAGAAGACATTTCTCAAAGTTACTTCACTGCGTGTCAGTCTGGGAAACAAATGTCCCAGTATGTTGTTGGCCAACCTCTGAATGAACCGACTGTATCAGATGGATCAGGGAGAGAAAAAAAAAGTGTGAAGCAAAGCCTCCGAAAGAAAAGATAAAAATGAAGGACAATAAATAAAAACAGAGAAAGAAATTTACTGTATTGTCATATCAGCTGTGGTCAGTGTGCTGGGTTTGGACTCGACAAAAAGCCATCTGGCTCTTCAGCAGCTGATTACAGGATGCAGCAAGTATTCAACCAATTTCACACCTTTGATAATCATGTCATTTCCAGCCAAGCAAGCAGCCTGCTTACTCAGAAGATACCTTACGCAGCTTCAGTGACTGTGACAGAGCGTGTCAGCTGATCTGTGTCCTCTACTCAGCGGTCAGACAAATTGAAACCTTTGAGAGAGAACTGGCTGAGGTGTGAAACATGTTGCTTTAGCAAACTTTGGACTAGTTTCCAATGTTTTATTCCACCACATCCAATACACAGTATCTCAAAAGCTGTGTCTGCTCCAGGCCTGGAAACTGTTCAGAGAAAAAAAACCTCAGGGTCAGTCCTGGTATACGTCTGCATCATATCTCTGAGGCATATGCCGTAGATTTGCTTAGTCTTGTAAGAAAATTAGGAACACACAATATTAGATTTTGGGCCAATATGCAATCTGCCAATATTTTTTACAGCTCATTTAGCCACTTACAGATACCAATACCAATATTTTTTTTCCCACACACCGAAGCAGAGATCATTAACTTTCTTCTTTATTGACATCAGCATCCAGTAATATATAGTGTATACTCATTTGTTTTCTCTGCAAAATAATAAAATACTTAATCACTTCATATCTCCCTGAGTCAATCACAGCAATACCCACAACTCGGGAATATGTTTTGACGATTGACAATGTGAGGAAACATAGCCTCTGTTCACAAGGAACATAATGGCACAGAGGTCGGACATTTAATCAAGTAAACAGCAGCCCATTGTTTTATATCGGCAGTTATCAGCACATTGGCACATGTGTTGTCCCTAACATATCAACAACATAGGACTTCAACCTACCAGATCTGAAAGTTGGAGCAAACAGACTTGACTCGGAGGAAGTGAATTGAAACATATCAGCTCAGGTGAAGGATGGATGACACCACCCCACTTCACTAAGAGGCCTCACTATGCATTGTCTTTTACTTACTGTGTCATCCTGTGCTTGGCCAGCTTTATTGGGAAGAGCAGCATATCAGCATGTGTTACAGGGGAAATGGTGCCAACTGTGTTTTTCATCCCATTGTATGCACACGGGCTGGTGCTTTAATATCTTAATGCTTGGTCTGAACTGAGTCAACACAATGAGACAAGTGTTTCAATACATCATTATGCTCCCGTATTTTTTGCCTTTTCTTATATAATATGAGACATTTTGATACTATGTAAAGATAATTTCATTTGTTCCTCTCTTTAGCTCTTGCAAAATTTCTGCATCGTGTTGAGCCCAAGGAGGCAATCAGTGCTTGATAATCCAAACAGACTATCAAAGCTGCTTGTATCTGATTCTGTCCTGAAGAAAGGTCAGCAGTGATACAATTGTTTACAGTCATTATGATTGGTCACAGCTTGTTACCTCCACAGTTCTCTGAGTTGTTAACAAAGTAAACAAAGTTTGTATTCTCATAGACGGGGCTTATTAGCTTAATTTTTAATATGTTGAGCCTGTTTATACACATCAACTGGTGAGTGTAATGATCTTCTGGACCGTTACCATGAGTTTTTTGTGCCGATACATCTTTTTGACTCCAAACATGGTAATGGAAATCAACTGTTTTTTTTAATTGCCTGAAATAAGCACAAATTGACATTAGATACAATTTTTGTCTGTATTGCTTTCCTGTAGTTCCTGTCTCATTACTACGGCCTTTCACGTGAACTGGCCATAAAAGGAGAACACATAGCATATCTTACCCTTATCTAAATCATATAATCTTCATTGTCCAAGTCACAACGATTCCACTGTGCAAAACAAACCCTGTCTAACCCCAGGAGAACTGTCTGCACAGTTTACACATATTGTCGACAAACAGTAAATCCCAGCTCGCCTCATTACGCCCGCTTTGAGCGCGGCTGTGGATAAGGATGTATTGATTTTAATGGTCCAGCCCTTTTAGATAAACAGTCTTGGAGGATCTGCGCTGCTCTTTATCAGATTTCGCCGGCCTTGCTGCAGACTAGAGGAGATAACATAGTGTCCTCACAGTGCGAAAGATGACTCCGTCTATCTCCTGGATTCATCTGGCCGCACCGAGCAGCCGGACATGTGTGTGTTTATACACAGATAAAAGCTACGAGTCTTATCTCTAAACCTCCTGCTCTTCTTTTCTCCTTGTCCTCCTTTTTGTTTTCTCTCTACTGTAGCTGTTAACTCCCCATCACCTCCTGTCATCCCGCATTGCTCGTCTCTTCTTGTGTCATCACAGCTAGTTTTAGCTCATCCAGATCAAGCAGGATATTGAGACGTCACTGAGATCTCCAAAAAGTCTCTCTTTGTTCTCTGTGAAAAGGCAGCTTTAAAACATTTTTATTTGTCGGCGGATTGAGTGAAGAGTTTGAAATGATAATGCTGAATGATAAATCCTCACTCAAGAATTTTAATACCCACATTTAGCCTACTCATGCCATTCAGCGCTGTGTTGTGTAATGGTGTGATGGAGCGATGTTGCCACAGAATTACAAAGGATTCAGTCTAATTATTTGGCGCCGGCTTGTGTGTGAATGTGTGTGTGAATGTGTGTGGAGCTGACAGTCTAGTCACAGCCCTCGAAGAGCTGGGTGACCATGTTCAAATTGTGCAATATAATAGCTTTGCTAAATTAGAGCCTGAACCAACAATAGGTCACTGACTTTTCAACACTGAAAACAACACTTCAAGGAGTGCTCAACATATCCCAAAAGAACAGTGAATTCTACTTAAACCAGGGAAGTTTCATACGAAAATTCTTTCTTGTGTTTGCGCCTGGTCCTTGGTTGAGCTGCAGTGGAGGAATAAAAACAAAACCTTTGAAATTTGTACTGAAGTTCTCCTTTTGTAGAGCTGTGCTGTACAGTCTGAAAAAAAAAATCCCATTTCTGTTCCTTTCAATACTCATTTAGTAATTTTGGCAAAATTTTGTTTCCTTGTTTAAAAATAAATAAATAAAAAAATTCAAAATCATGGCTCTATCAAGACTTTTTTGCCCATGACAATTTGCTCATTTTTGGGGCTGTTGGAGAAGTTAGCTCATATAAAGCGGCTTTGAACACGTCTGTTGCAGTGGAATAGCACAACATGCCTTCCAGCTCTTGTAATGTTTTCACAAATGTAGTTTTGCAGACGATGCAGGGTAGCTTTAACAAGATGCTTGCAGCTGAGTCCCAAAGATCTGGGGCTGGTTAGTTCACATCATGTGGATAAACTCAAGCTTTTGTCCGTGCATATGGGCACCAAATCTTTGGCAGTATGCAACTGTACAGTATCAAGAACTTTGCACTTTGAGTCCCTTTGCAGCAAAATGTTTTGATGGAAAATACTTTTTACTGCTCAGTCCTTGTGGGCTGGTCTTTGTGAACCTTGTAGCGCGACAATTACCCCAACTGAGCTGCATGTCTGTGTTTAATTAATTGGTGGTGTTTCTGCCTTCAGTTGTGATTGTCTTTGCTCAAACCTATCTGCGACTTTGCAGTTACTTCTCTGAAGCTATAAAACCAAATCCATACCAAACCTAACCCCAGAGTTGTATGGTGAGTCTCAACTGTGTGGGGTGAACAAGGAGGATCTTAGTAATCTCAGAGCACAAGAATAATGGACAGGAGATTGGTGATGCAGATAATTATTTTTTCGCTATTTTCAATCAGCCTAAAAGCCTGTAAAAGGTCTAAATGATCTTTTTATGTGTCTTATTAACTGTAAAAATGTTAAGCTGTATGACTGATGACTCCTCAATACTGACCACATGAGGCACAAACCAGCAAGTGAACAAAGGGAGTACCATTACATGGCGCTGCTTACACTTAAACTTGTAAGTTATTTCTTGCTTGGGATCCCTTTCAGTTGAAGACAAAAGAATAATTTTGGAGCAAGTAAAGATGATAACGAGGACCTGTAACACTTAAATCCTCCTAGTTTGTGTTCCGGTGCTACCTTGAGACAAGTTTTTCCATCATGTTTGTTAAAAAAAGAGGCTAACATTTTGCATTTAATCTGCCAAAATCACAACTTAGTAGTTGTCTATTTTTAACTGAAATGACTAAAAACTGCCTTCATACTGTGTCTATTTTGTTCACCTTGTCTGTTATGGGGCTATTTACCAACTCCCACATGTTGTTGCTCCACTGAGGATCTGATTGATCTGCTCTTAGTGTCAGTTTATTACTGATAGATTTAGACTCATTTTCACACCCTCAGTCTTACATTTACTCCTACAGTTCTTCCCTGCACAGTATTTTTTATTCATTTATTTATTTTTCAGTAGGTGTTGTTTTTGTGATTCAAGGTTTGCTTTGTACATTTATGTTTTTCTTACTGCATTACTCATCAAAAGCTGTGAAATCTGTCATGAAGCTCAAATTTATTTTTGAATACTTGAGAGAAAATCCCACACATGAATTTTAATGCCAGCTCTGTAGTTTCTCAGTATAAACGCATATTTGATGCTTCTCCTCTGGACCATGTCCTTTCTGCCGTTAATCCAGGAGTCACACAATGAATGGGATCAAGACGAGGCTGCCAGAAAAGATGAGACATAATGTGCACGTTGATGTGTAAGAGTATAAGAAATACTCGCTGAAATTTCATCTAACGTTATCTTTCTTCTTGTCTCTACAGTGCAGTGTCTGGAAATGACCACCAAGCGGAAGCTGATTGGCCGGCTGGTGCCGTGCCGTTGTTTCCGTGGAGAAGAGGAAGTGATCTCAGTGTTGGACTACTCACACTGCAGTCTGCAGCAGGTCCCGAAGGAGATCTTCAGCTTTGAGAGAACTCTGGAGGAGCTTTACCTGGACGCCAACCAGATTGAGGAGCTACCCAAGGTAACTGTGTAGCAGGTGTTCACCCCACTGCCGCATTTGTGCTGACTCTGAAGAGGAGCAGGCAACTTAACGAACTCCCTTTAGCAGTTCCAGGTGGATGCACAACTTGTATTTCTGTTTTTGAGACACATGTAGTTTTATAAAGAAGGCAGGCCCAGAACTCTGATGTGTATTGTAAAATTAGGAAGGAGAACATTTTAGTAATTTGCAGTCCACCGATTTGTTACCTTTGACTTGAATCACATCCTGTTGACACACTACAAATATCATCATATGCTAGACAGCAGCAAGTGACAGAGAACACGAGGTGAAAGAAGGTCAGCTTCTCACCATGGGGTATCAGTCAATAGCAGGTCATCTGAGACCTTTAGAAACCCCCTCTGTGTGCAGTGATGAAGCACAATGCCCTTCTGATATTTGAAGGAGAATTACAGGAGCTGTTTTTTAAGGAGAACTGTCTCTTTTTATTGATATCCTGTCCTAGTTTCGACGACACAGATGTTGAATTGGATTCCTAAAAATAACCTCACAGAGTTTAATAGAGATGTGTAACCAGCAGGTCAAACTTTTATTCAGCTAACAGAGAAAAACCCTGCTCAGCTTTGATGTGTGTTTGAGTGTGTGTGCCAAAACTGTGTACAGTATGAGTTGTTGTGGCTGCAAGAATGATTGGCCTTTATGTAAGTGAGTTGGAAAGCTCCTCGAGTGTGTGTGGGTAATGGAGTCTTCAAGTATGGTGGCCCAGAGTGACCTATATTTTCAGAGGAGACACATTCATGTGAGGGTCTATTTATCTCTCTGGCCTGTGTGCAACAGGTTAGAGATATATTTTCTAACAGGCAACTTTTGATGTTCGAGGTTATGTTTGACAACAATAACTTTGAACTGTAAAACACAAATGGTCTGTCAGTGACTCTTTGGATGGTTCTGCTATTCATAATGCTATTTTTATCGACATGTTTACAATGCTACCAAGACCTAAGATCTGTTCAGCTTACAAGTCATCAACTTTTTGTGGGACTTTTTTACATGCAGCCATATGTGGCTTAGGTCACAGTCAATACACCTGGATCATTATGCTAAACAGGGAGGACTTGAAGGAATTACATGAGGCTACCTGTGGTTATATGGTGCCAAAAGTAGACTTGCAGTACTTATATCCTGCAAAGAAGTTAAACTTAGAAAACATAAGGGAAATGTTTGGTGATGTTTACACTTTGATTGGCTGGCTGCCCTGCTCTTGAATCTGTGCCCAAAAACCAGGAACAGTGATTCAGACAATGGATGGATGTAAACTTGATGCTTCTTATCTCTACAGTTCTTTAAGCTCTTGAGCTTAAAAAAAAACTTTTTTTGACAGGTTGCGTTAGAAATTCATTGATCAAACAGCACTTCAGAAAATTGTGAAGAAACTTTAAATGACATGTGTCCTGATAAGTCTGACCTCAACTGTACAATGTTTTCCAGAAGCACTTGCAGGTCTAGATCTGCCAAAGTTATAGGTTTCACAGCTGCCTTTCTCCTCTGGTCAGCTCTTTGACAGTGATAGTTGTTTTTTGTAATATATTTTAGATTTTTACACCTTCACTTGTAGAGGATTGGACAGTGTGCAGAGCAGCCTTGAGTGACGGTTGGGCAATGACATGCAGGAAGCAGACCCGGTGTGCCTGCTTTATGGGCATGTAACTTGACCCCTGAGCCAAGCCCACATCCATGATGAAAATTTTTGATGCAGATCCATTCAGAGCAGCACTGTCATCAAACTTTAGAGATTTAGAGAAGACTGTCCATGAGGCAGCAATTTGACTGTGATGGAAAATTTGTATGCAAATCTGCTCAGAGCAGCACCATCTTCAAACCTTTGAAATTAGGAGTTGATTGAACATTGTTTATGAGTTCATACAGGCTCTCACCAGTGGGCCGAGTAATGACTGTGGCAAAAATAGCATGTTAGCTCCAACCAGGCTGTGAGTGTCACATGCAGAATGAAATTTGGTGATTATTGAACCTTGTGGAAAGGACGTCATCTTCCAATTATGAAGCATCCAAAGTTTGCCGTGCTGCCTTGAACAAAGTTTTTTCTGAAAACACACAGGTGACAAACTACAGTCTATCTTCAGGGCCTGAGAGCTCTCTGAATGCAATTTAAAGTGAATATATTAATCAGAGAAAGAGGAGGACACCAAAGTGGAAATATGCTGCTCACTGGTAACAGTAGGAGGTGTTATGCAGTGGTGTGCACAGAGGGGGGAAGTTGTCCCCTTGTCATAACCCAATTGTTGAAAATGCGTGACGAAGTGCCCTCTTTGGAGACAAAAGTTGCATTAAATTGCCCTCTTGGGAGCCGAACGCTTGCCTTAGTGCCATCCTTGGAGCCAGACTTGTGTTAAACTGCCATCTTGAGAGCCAAAACAAATGCTGAAGTACCCTCCTGGTTGACAACTTGCACTAGTCTGCCCCATTGGCTGGTTAAAACATGATTATCTGCCCTACTGGGGACTAAACGCATGTTTCAGTGTCCTTTCAGGGGCAAAACAAGTGCTAAAGCGCCCACTTGCAAACCAAAACGTGCTTTAGTGCCCTCTTTTAAGCCAAAATTTGCTCAAGTGCTCTTCCAGGAGCCAAACACTTACTAGAGTTCCCTCCTTTGTGCCAAACTTGCATTGAAGTGCCCTCTTGGGTGCCAAAATACGTGCTAGACTTCCCTGCTGGTTGGCGAACTCCAGTAATCTGCCCCTTTGGCGAGTTAAAACATGATAAACTGCCCTCCTGGGGGACAAAACACACGCTTATCTGCGCTCTCAGGGGTCAAATCCTGTACTTAAGTGGCTGCTTGGCAGCCAAAACAAGCTTTCCACATGCCTTTGTTTTCTTTTGCCCCTGGTCTTCAAAATGTCTATGCACACCACTTGTGCCATGATCACAGTTACCATATTGGAAATGTGGGCTCAGACTGATTTTACGCTGATCAGGTATAGAGGCAGAGTAGAGGCCATGGTCATTCAGCATGGCAAACAGCTACAAAGGTCCCACCTGTCAGTTGAATCAGCCACACTCCTTATCGTCCATCATAATGCTTAACTCTAACTTGTAATATTCTTCACATTGGCCTGTCTCATATTTGTTTCTGTAGTTGGTAAACTTTCCTCTTCATGTGCGTGTGTGTTTGCACTGTGAGAGTGTTTTATTGCAGTCTCACCCTGTCCTCTTTATGAATATGCTTTCACTCTTATATGTTCTGTCATTTTCAGTATTGTTCTATTTAGGGCACATTTCTACAATGGTGTGTTGCTCTGACTCCGGTATGGTTTCTGTCCCTGGGGGCCTCAGGATGTATTTATAGAGAACAGCAGCTTTAACTGCACTGCTTTTCCACAACATTTAGTCACATTTGCCTCCAGCTGACTTTCACGGTCTCTGTCCTTTTGTGCTGTTCTGCTAAAGGTCTGTGTTATTTTGCAGACAGACTATAATAGTCTTTTGTTTCCCCCTTTTTTTTCCATGTGTCTCCATAGCAACTCTTCAACTGCCAGGCCTTGAAGAAGCTGAGCATGCCAGATAACGACCTGTCCAACCTGCCCACCACCATCGCCAGTTTGGTTAACCTCAAAGAGCTGGACATCAGTAAAAACGGTAAAAAGATGAGCTGAATGAAGCAGTTTAGAATGAAAGCTCATATTGATAGCGGTTTTAATCCTTTAAAGAACAGAGATAATATTTTTATGCTCACACAGAAAACCCAAATTGTAGCAAGCACACTGCCACAATCTCTCTTTTCTCCTCTGTATCTCTGCCTTACAGGTATTCAGGAGTTCCCAGACAATATAAAATGCTGTAAAGGCCTGTCTGTGGTGGAGGCCAGTGTCAACCCGATCACAAAGTATGACTCCAACACACAAACAGCTCATGATAACCCATCTAACTCACACAGCGTCACTACTGAGTGGAGCATCCATTGAATGCATGGGACTCTTGTTTGATTGCAGCAAAGAAAAATGTATACATACAACACAAAGCTACACAAAAGTTAAAAGTGTTAAGTTTTTTCCTTCAAGGAGAAGATTCTTGTTCCTTAATATTTGTCATATGTGTCTATAGAATGATTTCAGTGTCATTTAAAAATGAAATTACTTCCAAAATGCATGAGTGTGGGCTGCCCTAGAATCAGTTAGGCATGTATTGGATTCTTTGATTCACTCGTCACAGATGTAGCTCTTCAAACACATTTCTCAGTCACATCCCAGTGTCAAGACTTTAACACTGCTCTTGTATTTTCACTGTTTTCCAATCCATGTGTGTCAAGTGCCACAGAGGTGCAAAATGCAGTGTCAGAGAAATTTTAAAAGAAAGTCCTTAGTTTCTTGGATTATACAGCTCATATTGAGAAAAAGACACAAGGAACAATACAATAAAACACCCTTTTGTTACTGTAAGATGATTTTTAATATAACATTTCAGCTGTTGGTTGTGTTTCTGTCCCATAGATTTTTCCTACAACTTTCCGTCTTTATAGAAAAGAAACGTGAAAGTATGCAGATATATTAAAAGTTTACTACGGTAATACAATTTATCTGAGTAGTGGCTCAACTTTGGCGAGACAAAAGAAGGATCTACAGTCGAGTGCCAGCATGATTACGATTCTGCTGTGAAGCTTTTTGAGCATTAAGTGTCGTTCTAGTAATTGTTGTTTTCCTGCCACAGAAGAATGTCCAAGAACAAATGGGCTAAACCACAGCACAATGTGTGTGAATGTGTATCTGTGTGTGTGTATGGGTGTGTATGGGTGTGTACGTGGATGGTGACTCATCTGCAGGCTAACAGCACTTAACTGTTTCCATCGGTTTGATATGGGAACAGTGACTGTGTTTGAATGCGCCGAGGGCCTTCAAGGACACGAAACTGTTTTTGTCTTTCATTTTCTCAATTGTTCTCGCTGTCTTTCTTTTTGTCTCATCCTCTTCCGCTCTCAACTCTCTTGCTCTCTTTCAGACTCCCAGATGGTTTCACACAGCTCCTGAATCTGACCCAGCTCTTCTTAAACGATGCCTTCCTGGAGTATTTGCCAGCTAACTTTGGCAGGTAAAGTAGCACATGCCACTGTAAGCTTTTGAAAGTGTGTGACAGGATTGGGTGTGCTGTTTTTCATCTGTTTCTAGCGCAAAATCTCTATTAATCTTATCAATCATAAAGATCCTGATGAAAAGAATAGGTGCATCCAGATTTTGGGCTCTTCTACTAAATGTCCCACACGTGATCAAATTTTATTTAGTGACTTAAGGGGCTCAGGCACATCACATCGTTTTGGCTGATTACTCCATATGATGTGTCATGCATTAATATAGTAGTTGATCGGTTGATCTCTCTATTATTTTTCTACAGACTCTCCAAACTACGGATCCTGGAGCTGAGAGAGAACCACCTGAAAACCATGCCAAAGTAAGAAAACACTGCGATATGTGTGTGAAGAGCAAGATAGAAATACAATTTTATTCTTAACGCATCACTTGGTCTAACTGTACACACACATACACACACACACTCTCATGCAGACAGATGCCTCGTGATATCACAGTGTGTCTGCTCACTCTCCCAGGTGTCCAGATCAAATCTATATTTATCCCTGGCAGGTGTTCTTGAATACCGATGAAGCCTGGTGTAACAGGGATGTGTTTGTTTTAACAGTTTTAAATGATCCCTGTTTAACTTGATGGATTTATCCTGTTTCCACTGCCTGACACGGAAAGACAAGACTGTTGAAGCATCATTTCTATTAGAATTTAATTTACTATGGAATCTGGTTGTAGAAGAGTTAATAAAACACCGCATAGTATGACTCAGTGTGTTAATTCACGTCCTCTTTTTTCTCAGGTCCATCCACAGACTGACACAGTTAGAGAGGTTGGATCTGGGTAGCAATGAATTCTCTGACATGGTGAGATGTATTTCCATTCTGTTAAAAAGAAGCCTTAGATATGTATGTTTAACACTGATATAACTCTTTGTGCTTACATAAAGCTCAGCTACTGATGTCCTTCTGGTTTAACTTGCATAAATCAGAACCAGTTATTTGCACAGATTTGAACAGATACAGTGAAGGAAGATACAGAGGACTCCAGAAATGCTGTTTTCTACTATGGGACTGTCATCGCCTTTAGATTTCACGTTAGGACCCTAAACAGCATTTAGAGGAACCCTCTGTGGGCAGCCTTAAAAAGCAGAAATAAGTTCAGCCTACAATCCTTCACTTGGGCCTCAGATAGGGCTGAATGACACCTAACAGAGGGGTCAGACAGGAAGCCTGATGACAGGAGTGGGATGGTTGTATGGTCTCCTTCCTGCCAAGAGAGAGAAAGCATGGAGGAACAGATTGCCAGTCTCACCCACTGCCAAAAAAATAAATTATTTTCTGTGTTTATGCCAAGAGTTTGCTCTGAAGATGCACTGAGGTTGTTTCTGTACATGTTCAAAGCACTGCCGCTGACGCTTTGTTCCATATTTATGAATAATTCAGATGTTTTATCGCTGTAGAGCTGCATTTCTGTTGCTTTGTGTGTTGTTTACATGCTTATATCGTTTTATGTGTTTGCATGTTAGCCTGAGGTGTTGGAGCAGATCCACAACTTGAGAGAGCTGTGGCTGGATAACAACTCTCTACAGTCTATACCAGGGGTAAGGACTTTGAATCACAACTTTGGAGATTAAAGGGACTGTGAGGAGTTTCTAAGTGATATTGAAAACGGATGATGTAATATCTAGACATAAGGCTATAAGGTTTTTATAAGGCTAAAACATGGGTGAAGCTGTTTGTGAAAATGTTCATTCCGACTTACATGCAGCAGTTATACTGCAGTGATCTGTTCAAACCTTGGAGTTTATCAATAAAATGGAGAAGAGCCAGGTTACATTTGCTCTGCTTGGTAGATGAGCACTGGTAGGACATATCCAGGATTCACCAACGTTATGTGATACCGATACATCTCAGAGCACCACTGGGCTGTGAGTCGCAGTAAATGTAGTCGGCTACGAAATCAGTGCCATGTAACTGTTGATAGATGCATTACCTCATTGCTTCGTATCAGGGAAAGTATCAGTTGACTTGAACAAAGTAAAGTTGTGTTAAAAGTAAAAGCTGATCTCCATTCATCTCTCAAAACTCGAGTCATTTCATCAGGAAAATTTGCGAGAGTCCTCTGGCAAGTTGCTGCAATCCACTTCATATGGATTCTCCTCACAGTCACTTTAAACTACAATAAAATTTAGCTCCTGTGATGTGCATATTTCTTGACATCTAAAGGATTCTGTCCTTTTTTGCTGCAGTCAATAGGAAAACTACGTCAGTTGCGGTACTTGGACTTAGCTAAGAATCGTATTGAGGCGTTGGACTCTGATATTTCAGGCTGCGAGGCCTTAGAAGACCTGCTGCTGTCCTCCAACATGCTGCAGCATCTCCCTGATACCATAGGTACACACCCACACACACACACACACACACACACACACACAAACACACACACGCATACAGACAAACATTATTAAAGACTTTTACATCAGGCCTATGTCCATCGATCCACAAACATGAAATATTTATAATCACATTACATGTAATTAGTTTCATTTTCAAAAAGGTCAAAGACATTTAGTGGAACAGCAGGACACTGTAGTTTCCAGCAAATGCTAATCAGATGGAAATAAATTTGTCTTTTGTTTTTTACAGCATTCACACCCTCATTATTATTCATTTGGCATTTCAACAGTAAACTGTAATCCAGCTGAAGGCTGCAAGACTCAGGAGCCAGTTGTAACTTCCTGACTCTGTGTTAGCTGATTATCGACATTCAGCATTTGGTCAATTATCTGTATCAGCATCATGTTTTATCTGCCTCAAGAAGATTGATGGATTAAAAGTGCGCTACTTTGTCTCTGATGAATGTGTTTCTTTCCCTTTTGGTCTCTTTTCATCTACGGTTTTCACTCACTGCTCTCTGTTGTGCAGGAATGTTGAAGAAGCTGACAACTTTGAAGGTAGATGACAACCAGCTGACCTCACTGCCTAACACCATTGGGAGGTAAAAAAAAACCCACACACATACAGACACACTTTATGCAGAAAAAGAAGACAAAAAATTTCTAGAGCCTTGTATATTTTTATTTTTTAATCATCTTCAGCAGTATTAAGTCAGCTTTTCTCTGCGGGTTTATCTTGGCTGGGTTGTTGTTTTCCTTGTTCATTACTGTTGGTTGCGTTGTTATGATGGCTCATGATTGGGGCGTTCTGTGTGTTGTTTGCTGCGTTGCTGTGGCATTAGTCCGAAGCCCAAGCAAGGGTGAGTAACATTAGCCCACTGAATCCAGGGGTGCGCTCAGAGACAGACAGTTGTTTTACTGTGTTACAGATACAAACCAAGAATCCCGAAACTACAGAGGGTTTTGAAAAAATTACATGCAAACATGATTAAAATTGGATTTTATTTTTACTTTTGAATATTTGGACCCAGTGTTATGATAAAATTGTCATGATAATTGAAAATGTGCTGCTTAAATCTTCAGGTTTGAGATGGAAATGATTGCATGTAACGTGATTCATCAGAATAACTCATTATAATCCATCACTGCCCAGATTTAGTCACTGTAGTCGAATCTGAATAACATTTGTTGTATAGTCATTTCATCTCGATAGACTTCTCAGTTAAAATTCCAGCTCAGTAAACTACCTACAACGTAACTAAGAATCTGAGCCGGTCCTGTTAAGTTTTCTCTGCAGAAAATTAAACAAAGCCTACAGCAACAAAATTTCAAGTGAATGAGGTCAACTGGAGTAATTTCTTTCCTCATCTGTGATGGATTTGATGCTTTTACTATTTCATATTTTCTTTAATACTCTACATGTAAATGTTGCTTTTTGCAACAGATTTGTATCTGAATGCTGTGAAAACATTTTGTCCCCCTGAGCAAATCCCTGGTTTTAGCCTCAATAAGTAGATTTTTAGATTTCCATTTTTTCCTCTGATTAAGCTTAAAAATTACTAAAAGTTTCCTTTTCATGTCCCTCTTTATTGTTGGAAGGTCTGCTTCTAGTTACTAATGCGGCAGTGTGCTGAGGACTTTCTGGTCCTAGAGCTAAAAAATGTTGTGATTATAGTGATATTGAAAAACGTATTCTCCATCACTGGATAGTTTACATTCATGGTTATGTGCTTTTCTGAACCGCTTTTTTTTTCATCCATAGCCATTTGACTCATACTTATTTAGTATAGCTTTTAAAGTCTGGTGTTTTATCTAAGTATAATTCTATCAGCTCTGAAATGAGTCACTTCACAGATGTTTTCTTCATCTGGTAGCAGAATAAACTGAAGCTGAAATGTTCTACCTCTGCATTTTTTAATTGTGTGTTCAAAGTAGAATGGCATTGCTGCTAATTTAGCTCATTTTGTCAACCAGAGTGTGAAAGTATTGTTTTTGCCTCATTTCCACTGCATGATACGGCTCCTCTTGACTTTATCTGCTTCCCCTAGAGCTGTTCTGTTTTGGTTTTCCACTGGAAGAAGTTTTGGATAGTCCCTGTAATCTGGTATTTTTTTGGAGTAACACACCAGCTGAGGTTTCAAACTCACAGAGCAGATGCTAAGAAATGACATGAGAAGTGACACAACAGTGGGAATACAGACATGGCGAGACATTTAATTTAAGATTTGGTTCATTGGCTTGGTAAAAAAATGCACGTTTTAAAAGGGAACCAAAACATATGGTCATCTCACAACATCACATGTTCCTTTTTTGTGCCTGATTGAAGCTCAAAAACCACTCAAAACAAAAATACAGGCTTGTTAGTGCCACTTCTCATCAGCTTAGAGTCTCCAGAGTCTCCAGAGAGCAGGAACTATCTGAAGAGGAAAACCAAGTAGAGAAAGCACAAGTACCAGTTCCAGGGGAGTAGAGTCCAGAAGAGTTGATACCATACTGTGTGGAAATACGGCACTTGTTTCTTGCTGGGCAGCCACTCAACAGGGAAGGGTATTTATCCTAGTTCAAAGGAGATTTTAATCTAGAAGCCTGAAAAGAATATGATTATAAACATTGCAGAGGCTGTTTCCTTGAAAGTGATGTGGTAAGAGATAAAGATGTTTGAGTTTGTTGGCAGATGGTCACCAAAGTGCTGATAAAAAGTTGTATTTCTCAAATAAAAATCCAGCAATTAGGAGGAGAATGACAATATACAACTCTAAGCGAAGAAAATAAACCACTCAGGATGTATTCTCCTTAAATCTTATACCCCCTCTCCTCCCTCTCTGCTGTCAGTCCATATGGTGGCCCAGATGGTCCCAGACTAATACAATGTTAACAGTGACAGTACATTACTGTAAAACTGTTGTCTCATTAGCATTAGCCTGCTGTTAGCGTGCTGTTAGGCCAGTCGTGGCAGGGGGTCAGCGTGTGCCGTGGATGTTTCTGTGAATATTAGTTGAGAGGAGATGTTGAGATCCAGGTTGAAGAATTTTTGACATAAAGTTGTAACAAAGTAAAAAGGAAGCTGGTGAGGTTAAATTCTCTGATATTTATTGATTGATTGATTGAAGCTTAATTTATTGACCAGCTGTTTAGTTTCCAAGATGATTCTTCAATTTGATGATCTTTTCTGCTCTCAACACTCTCCCCTGCTTAGCTCGAGCTCAGGATTAGGCTGGTGCTGTCTCATATTTTCCTTCTTCTCAACAAATACCACAAAAAAGACCAAAACCAACACTGAGTGAATCCTTCTGTCAGTGCTTTTCTACATTATTTTCTTTTTTCAGCTTTGAGGAGCAGTTTCCACAAGGGAAGATACTGAATTCGGTTGTAACACATCTTTACCTGATAGTCGGATAAATTCACTCCTGGTTTTGTGTTTTTTTTTTTCTCAGGATTTGTTGACTAAAGTTAAAACTGAGACGCACCACCCTCCTCCTTTAAATGCATATTGTAGTTTAAGTGAGCAGAAGAGATTTTGCATCCGAATGATTCCCTCCCCTTCCCTTCCTTCTTTTTTTTCTGTCATTTTCTGTGTCTCCACCTTTCTTCCTCTGTTCCTTTCACAAAGTCTGTCTCTGTTGGAGGAGTTGGATGTTAGTTGTAATGAATTGGAATCGTTGCCGCCCACCATCGGATACCTGCACAGTCTGAGGACCTTCGCTGCTGACGAGAACTTCCTCACAGAGCTGCCCAGAGAGGTAGAGGCATTTTTAACCATTTCATTTCCTCACAGGTGGATGTTTATCTAACTTGTGTCTGGTTGTGTTAGGAGTTTGTGCGTCTTAAAGGGAAGTTTTACCTTGTATTGCCATCATCACTTGGTAAATGCTGCAGAGGTCTCCACTCATGGTGGGTTAAGACAAGATCGGACTCCTCATCTTATCTTGATGTTGGGTTTCCGTTAAAGGTATAAGATAAGCACATCTACACCTGCTGTTTAGTTTTGGAAAACATCTCCAAAAAACATTTGTTGTGATTTGGTGCCATAAATAGGGTAGATTAATGACTGATGGACTGCAGTCTCACCATTTTAACATCATTTAAAACTTTTGTGATTTTTTTTTCAGATCACCAAATTAAAACCTTGTGAGGTTTCAAATGAGGTTTTATGGTTTTAAACTAATCTCAAGTCAAAAAAGAAGGACAAAAAGCATTTAAAATTGGTAACATGACTGACTCAATAAAAACCTATTGTATCATCACAAACATATTTGCTTGCTGACCTACAGCCTCAAAAACAGATGTTTCCTTTGCCCAAACATTAATTGGCTTCTGAGCTGAACAACTAAAAAATTGGCATTTATGAACTTATGTGGTGTTAAATAACAAATAAGTCCAAAAATCTACAGTGTAAAACCATTTCTTTGTTGTAATAATAGTTTGTCCAAAGTTATCTGCATTCAACTCAGTCCATGACCGCTGCTTTATTTCTTTCAATTCTTGAATTCTTATGTTACCCAGTGAGGTTTTCCTGTTATATCCCCTGCTGAGACTTGAGCAAAGTGATGCACTGAGTAGACATGGGTAGAAAGACAGTATGTAAACAAATCAGATTACCTTTAAGGAAAAAACTAATATTTTTTCTGTCAGCTGCTTAAGAAAGCGTTTAGTGGATCCCCAAACAGGTACTAGGTTTATCAGTGATTTATTTTTAGAAAACAGACAGTGCTTGGTTGAGATCAGGAAACATTTTAACAATTTTGAGTGATCAGATTTCTGATTTTCATGAGAAATAATCATCAAATCTTGATTCATAAATTTCTGGTAATGTTACACTTTTATTGTAAGAAACAGTCAATGATTATTTAAAACTAGAACTTGGGGGTTGATCTTTTCAAAATTAATTTCTTAAAAGCTGACAATGATATCAGTTTTATTTATGTTGCACCTTTTAAAACAAGGATTCCAGGCAGATTCAAGGACAAAGAAGAGTTTTATTTGTTTGGAAGCACCTGAAGTGCCTCTAGCAGTCAACCATAAACCAGTAAATAGAGGAGTCTGCCCTCCACACAGCACTTTGATACTGTGTGTCTAAAGATGCCTCTCTTGATGAAGATCCTTGTTAGTGCTGTGACTTTTATGTGATGTGATCTGATGTTTGTGTGTTTGTGTGTTTCAGATCGGGAACTGTAAGAACGTGACAGTGATGTCCCTGCGCTCCAACAAACTGGAGTTTCTTCCTGATGAGATCGGACAGATGACCAAACTACGAGTGCTTAACCTCAGTGACAACAGGTACACACACACACACACACGCACACACACACTCACACACACACACATAGACACACACACACACACACACACAAACACACACGTACAGGTAAGAATTTTTTTTCTGAATGGCCATCCTGCCTCTCTAGCTGCTCTCATGGCCCACAGTTGCCATGGGAATGGGTGAGTGTGTTGCCATGGTGACATGTTCTGCAGGCTGTACAGTGCGTGGGCAGACGTTTGAAACATCTCTCTTCTCTTTCTCCCCTCTTTCTCTCTCTCCCTCTCTCCCTCTCTCAGGTTAAAGAATCTACCGTTTACCTTCACTAAGCTGAAGGACTTGGCAGCTCTCTGGCTCTCTGACAATCAGGTATCTCTCTCTCTCTCTCTTTCTCCTCCCACAGTGTCTCTGCACATGCACGCACACACACACACACACACACACACACACACATACACACGCAGAGGGCTGCTTTATGAATACATACATGTTAATCAGTAAACTAAGCCATTAGTCAAAACAGACTATTTATAGCTGAATTCCTCCTCGCTCTAACGTCTCCTGCCTCTTTTTTTTCTGTGTAATTTCCCGAGACTGCTGTTTTCTTATATCATGATTCTGTATTGTTAGATGAAGCCTGACATTTGTTGCATCATTGCAAAGTCATCTGAACTACTTGTCCTGTTATAAAAGCGTTCTTTAAGATGCCGAAAGTCGAGTGTAATGTAATCAGAGGTTAATCAAACTGAACTGGAGACTGAATCTCTGCTCTGTTTCAGCTCATTTTAAATTGTAATGTAATTTATCAAACAGCAGATTGCTCTTACAGTGACATTTCAAATGATCTCTGCATATTCTGCATTTACAGTCATTGTTTCACACATTATACGAATGACATAATGCAGAAGACTTTATGAGCAGCAAAAAGAAGTTTAATAGTTTGTATAACTGACATCTATGCATATGATAACATTAAGAAACCCATTAAATTGACACTTCAGCATATGATAATCTGTATTATTTTGGAAAGATAAGCGTGTAAATCAAAAAGGCAATTTATGAGATGGTTTGCTGTTGTAGCAAAATTCAATTTGTATGACAAATATCAAGAGAAGCAGTTTATAAACTGTTTGAAGATCAGTTTTATCTTTGTGAAACTAATTTACAAACTGCTACTATGGGATCAACACGGTATATATCTGTCTCCACTCGTTAGTTAGACAGGATTACATTCAGATTTAACTCTCAAGTTTGTTTTTAGCTAAAGAGATATTCATGAGAGAAAGTCAGCTTGCAACCAAAACATCAAGAGGTTTGGATGATGGGTAATGACCATGATCAGGGCATGTCCTCACAAGAATACGTAATACAGAACGTTTTTGTGTGTGTGTGTTTTTGTTTGCAGTCCAAGGCTCTGATCCCCCTGCAGACAGAAGCCCACCCTGAAACCAAACAGAAGGTTTTGACCAACTACATGTTTCCTCAGCAACCACGACATGATGAGGGTACAGAATATGGTTGTGTGTGTGTGTGTGTGTGTGTGTGTGTGTGTGTGTGTGTGTGTGTGTGTGTGTGTGTGTATTTACCTGTGTTTGTGTGTGTGGTCACAGACTCAGGGCTTTTAAAAAAGGCCCCATAAAGTTCTGTGTTTAAGTGTTTGGTCAGTTCTTGGATGTTAGTCGTCTGAAGTTTGCATGTTTGTTTGTTGTCTGTCTGGGAGTGTTAATAAGTTCACTTGTAACCCTGTTTTTTTGTTGTGTGTAGATTACCAGTCAGACAGTGACAGCTTTAATCCTACTCTATGGGAGGAGCAGAGACAGCAGAGGATGACTGTGGCCTTTGACTTTGAGGACAAAAAAGAAGAGGAAGACAACTCTGGGAAGGTTAAGGTCAGCTCTTCTTTCCTCCTCTGTCTCTGTCTCTCTCTTTCTGTCTCTGTTTCTCTCTCCCTCCCCTCTCTCTCTACCTCTCTGCTGAGAATAAGAGCAGAAACGGGTCATTTGAGGCAGCAAGGGCTTCTGCACAAGTTTTGCAAAGACAGCATTAACTGACCAGCTGCTGGAGCGAATCCAACTCTTGAATGAGCCGGAAAACCTCCAGGTTGAATCATCAGTGCAAACAGTGAGCGCATTCGCTGTAATCCATCTGTCTTACGAGTTAAGTCAAAGGTACAAGACTGTGAAGACAACAGAGGGTCACGTTTTCTTGTGTGAGAAGCTGATGACACATAAAAAAAAGGTTGTGCACATTTTTTTTTTACTACTGTTTACTACACGTCAGATTTATAGATTGTAGTTATTCTACTTATTGTTGCCTCAGATTTAGCCCACAGTTATTGGATATTTACTTAGCTCATGAACAGCCAATTCTGAGACACATGTAATGCATAGAAGCAAGTTAAATAGTATAAACAAAAAAAACAAATCATCACGTTTAATTGAGGGCAGTTGAAAGGTTCAACATTATTTTGAGCATTGTTGGATCTGTAATAAATACAGAGAAGCAGATGAGACAGATGGATATTGACTCTTTTTTTGTACATTTTCTACTGTCACAAATGAGGAACTTTATATCAGAAAACTCATGAAATAAATAGTATTTCTAAATAATCTCTTAAAATGAAAGTTAAAAAGGAAACAAACACCTACGCATGGATGTTTTGGGTAAGATATGGGTAAGACGGACACACACTGATGTCACAGCACTGCTACTACAAGCTTGCTCACTGCATGTGTCCTTTATATGCATGTTTACACACACTCAATCCATATCCATCCATTGTTGTGTGAAGGTGGAGATTAACCTAAAGCGCTACCCAACACCCTATCCTGAGGACCTAAAGAACATGGTCAAGTCAGTGCAAAGCCTTGTGGGTAAAAGTGTACACGCCGGGCACGGGCACCAACTCCAGCACCAGCACCAGCACCAACACCAACACCAGCACCAGCACCAGCTGAGCACAGGCACTGCCACCTCGGCAGGAACCAACATGGAACACACACACCTCAGCAAAGAACAGTACGAACCCCCATGGCCCCTGCCTCCTAAAGAGGTAGGAAACACACACTCACTCACTGCCACTAGCATGCTCACAGTCACACAAGACAGGAATCAAGAGTCACTGCACAATCCTTTTAGAGACAATAAAACCTGTTCTTTACTGATGTTTCATAAATCGGTAAACAATGAGCATTCATTCAGGATAATTAGCTGCTTTGAGTCATCATCATGCGTGACAATCTCTAGTGGGGCTGCAGAGGGGAAAAACATTTGCACACCAACCTTAGATTAAGCATCTCACTGGAAAGGCAAAAGGATATGTATGAGGTTTTGGTTGTTGCAATAATCGTTAAAAACTAAACAGATCTGAAATGTAAAGATAAAAACACTGGTGGTCAAAAATAACAAACTAATACTGAGAAGTATACAGTACTCTGATTTAATACCACATGGAATCTAGCTCCTCAAAAATGTCAGCCACGCCATATTCAATGTTATAGTTGCAATTGAAAACTTTTCTCAGGTGTACGCCACGTAAAAAATGTAATGAAGTACAGAGCAATTCGTGTAAAGGTGTTCCTCATATCAACTTAGAAAATAACTAGAAGTTAGGACTCCCTATCAAATGTTTTAATTTGTAAACATTACAGTGAAGCATAACTAAACTGTTATGAAGACAAAATTCAGCAATTTCATTGGAAAAATCAAGATTTTTGGGGGGCAGTAGGAGGATAGACGAAGTCAGGAGAGACTATGCATAATACAGCTGATAGTGCTGGCTTGTTTCCAGCTGCTCTGCTCATTTTAAGAAAGGGATTTCCTCTGTGTGGCGTATGAAATAATAACTGATCTTATCACTCAGAAAGCAAGAAGTGCACTGTTAATGTATTACCATTAAACTGTTTATACATTTCTGAAGTAATTTTGTTAGGGCGTACTAAAGGCAGCATATTGGAATTGGTGTCAAGAAGATGGACTGGTATCAAAACATTTCTCAACAAAAACTGCAACCTGGTTGCATGATTTCTACCTGACATTAATTCAGGCATTCAACCTCAAAACAACATGAGCAAAGATGAACTTTAGAATGAGGAGACTCCAACTGCAAACTGCTCTCCCATTAATCAGGATTAGGGTCGAAAACTCACTCATTCATTCATCAAGGGATAGAGACCTGTGATCGTTAAGTTGTAGGACCGGCAGCACAAATAATGTGTGTGTGTCCTCCAGGTGACAGACAGAGAGATGCAGGACTTCTCTCAGGCTCAGCTAATGGATCAGGGATCAATGCATAACTCTGGCATCGACATTCCCAAGAGGAAAGACAAAGAGGACCTGACAGAGAGCTCTGAGGTTTGACTCATAGTGTGCCACACACACAATACAGTTCACAGCACATTCAAAAGCTGCTTACATTTGATTATTTCAGCTTGGTTAAGAGCCAAATTTGATCACGTTCTTATTGTTAACATATATATATTTTTATTTTTGTTTTATTTGATCTTTTCCCTTAGATTTCAAAAACCTATAATTGAGATAAGGATAAAGTGCTAAGACGGGTATCAATGATGGCTATTCTTTAAGTCAAACATTAAAGTAGTGATGGGGTGTTTACATCAAAGGTCTGGGAAATAAATTGTCTGTGATAAGTTTATTCTAAAAAAGCTCAATTAGTTTCTCATCCTCATCTACAAGTTAAACCCCCAGTGGCTCCCATGCATGATAGCAGAGCTTTTTTGTTCACAGTTCTGACAATCAATTTCCAGAAGTCAACATTTTTAGTGTGTTTACTTAATTTTCTAGCTCATAAACCTTGTTCAAAGATAATTATTTTAAGTATTCTGAAATCTAAATTATTTACACTCAGGTTCAGCAGACAGTCTTCTCCTTCTTCTCCTTCTTGTCCCTGCCGTCATATTCTGGGGCATGAATAGATCCATGGTTCAGATCACGGGGAAGCATGACTCAAAAGGACATGAGGTGCCTTGAAAGCCAGTCCTGTGACTTTACGGGGGTGACTCCAATTGTAGTTCACTTTTAGGTTTATTTTCTGTCCTTTAAGGTTCCTTAAATAAACAACAGTAGATGAAATATGTCAATGTCAATGTTGTGTGTTGATTCGCTCATTATATTCCATTTTCTGAACATCTGTCTCCACTATTTCTATGTGTATTCCTGCTGTGGCTATCTAAGCGTGGCAGCTCTGCACTCAGGTTACTATATTTAAGTCGCCACATGAACCTCTCCACAGTGGGGGACCATGGTATTCAAATGGACTCAAGCTAAGTTACTAATCCAAAAAAACAAACAGTGTTTTATTCAGTATTTTTGGCTGACTAATGGCTGGGTAGAATTTTGACTCAAAAACCCTTGCCAGCTAGGACAATCTGGATTTTCCAAACAAAGAAAATAGGCGCTATTGTTTCAGCACCATGGACAGCACCCTCTTGTTTTGTGCTGCCTGAACAGATGACTCTAAATTTGGTTTCTTAGCATGTTTGCTTTTGTGGTTGCAAACAGAATTTTCATTTATTTGTTTATTTATTTTTTGCAGTCCAAAGACAAAAATGAAACGTGAGAAAATTAAGGGACAGTGACAGTCAACAACAGAGCGACAGAAGAGGAGCTGAGAGCTTTATTTTACCCTGGCTGAAAACAAGCTACTCACTAGTGTTTTGTGCAAGTAATGTGTTCTCCTGGAAGGGTTTTTATGAGAATAATGACTTCTTTTTTTCAACTCCCTGCTTTATTTTTTCATTGATATTATGATGCCTTTATGAAATGTTACTGATGGTATCTGTATTCATAAAGTTATAAAGTCAATTTTAAGGCAAACTAATGATCAAGGTTTGTGTCGTCTCCCACTCTTACAGCTTTGAAAAATATTACTGACTGTACATGGCGGTTCTCATAACAGATGCTTATTTGGAGCTTTTATAAGTCCAAACAATCCATCACTTAAATCCTAACTGGTTGTTGCTCACCTTGTTTTTTCACAGCCTAATACCCTGAAAGCTCCATCCTGGGATGACTCTATCCTGAAATGAACCCACATTTTCTCCTTCCACAGGACTCTATGGGCGGCTCTCCCAATGACATCCGTATCTCTGACATGAGGCCCACTTTGGTGGAGCCGCCAATGTACAAACCAAAGGTGGTTCTTCTTGGAAAAGACAAGAAAGGTAATACATCATATTGTACACAGAATTGGTAACATGGGAAGATTTTCATACATGCGGACATATAAGTGTGCTTACTCCTCACACAGTATTTTGATATATGTGCTGTTTGGAGCTTTGGGGCATGTTGTAATAGTGTCCACTAATTAGTCATGGTGTTAAGCAGATTTAATTCTGCACAAAACAGAGAGAGAGGGAGGGGATACCAGTTAGCGTCTCCGGTGACTCAACCGTTCAGCTTTATTCCTGACCCTTTTTTACTCCTTCTGCCCTAAAGGCCTCAGTTTCATAAATGCCAAACTAAGGCTAGAGAGTTTTTCTAATGAGTCCAAAGCTAATTTTACTGCCTTATCAAAAATTTGTGGTTTGGTCCAAATTAGTTAGCTGCCTAATCCCGTCTACTAGAAAAGACCGTTGTTATCTCTTCTCCATAACAAACAGGAGCTCTGTGTGATTCAGAGCTTTGAGTGTAATCGAGTCCTTTGTCGGAGTAACACAAGATGTTTTAAGCCCAAACACCATGTCATTTTTGGTGACTGTGACATTTTATTGAAAGGGCTTGAGCCAACGGTAAGAGGAAGATTCAATTGGCTGGTTTTGTAAAGATTTTTCAAGGCTTGACTCATAACTGCTAGTTTGACCGTAATGTTTTTGTAGAACTATGCACCATTTTTCCTTTCCAGAATGATTCAATTTTGTTCAATAAGAGCTATCTACACTTATAAACTTCCCCAAATTTTGTGCCACCATGGGAAACCTGTGCATGACAAGTTTTGCACTCAGCTGCAACGTCTCTTTTGGACTTCCACGAAAAATAGTGCCACACAGCCGACATTACTCCTACTCCTTGCTACCTTGTCAGCACTTGAGCACGCGCTGTTGCTATGATCATGTGAGCTCTACATGCTGGATCTGGACGCTACTGAATAGATGTGCTGGAGTGGAGTCTAGAATGCAATGCTTGTGCCAGTGTGCTTCTTTTGGAGATTTTAGATGCAGGCAGATAGAGGTGTGCTGAAGATATAGCTTTTTCAGCCTCCAATTATTTGTCATAAAGTATACAGGCTTCCACAAAACTCAGCATTAACTCTTTTTGAAAACATTTTCATGTTGAAATACTGATGTATCAGATTCACAGGTGTTTTTTTTCCCCCACAAAATCTTGCAGCGTGTTAATGAGGTCTTAACCTGTAGAACTATGCTATTCTGCTTCTGTGACATGGCTATAGCATTGTTTGATATTAGAATTAACACTTTTCATTGTCCATTTCTATTTATCTTTTTTTTTCTTTTTTTTTCTCATTGGTGGCTTTACTCATAAGACATACAAGCTTTTTTTGATTAGAAACTTTTGAAGTGGTTATGTTGGGTGAAAGAAAATTAAATTTGTGGTAAGCAATAGGGCAGGGCTAGCCATGATTGTTCAACATGTCACAATAAACAGTTAACTGCCATGTCCCAGGCTGTATGTGAGCAAGAAATAATTTAGTTTTGGCTACCACATTCACAATTTTAGGGGCGAGCAAGGATATCTAAGCTTATGCTGCTTCTGCATGCCAGTTATTAGCTAAACAAAAACAAAGAAGAACAGTGAATAGAGTTGGAAAAAACAGGTCACCTATTTGAGAACCTAAAGTATAAAAGTAAGTTTTAAAGAGGGATTCGAAAAAAAAGGCTTGCAAAAGTATGGTCATGTTCAAAACTGGATCTTGGGACCATATCAGAGGATCGAAGAGGCCTTAATGTTGTATATGGCTCAGGAGCTCGGGTAAAGAGGGGTTTCGTCTACTCACAGCTTTAAAATAAAGCTGAAAAACAGAACCTTTAAAGTAACTCTAATGCAAACCGAACGTCAGGGAAGAGAAGCCAAGCTGGTATTTTCGAGCATCACCCACACAGTCTCCAGAAAGACTCACAGCCTTTTTGTTTTACAAAGGTTTTCTAATAGTAGAGCAGATTTATCTGGGGTCTCTCTGATTTAAATAGATACTTTGAGAAACTCACCAGGTCAGTGTTATATTCAGTATGCATTTTCACTATCACAAGTCAAATATCTGGGGGGTTTAAAATAGGTCACAGAGTGTGTAAAAGAAACCTGAATATGTTCTTATATGGACAATAGAAGCAAGCTTGAATACGAGGAAGACACAAAGTGAGAACTCAAACCCAGGGAAATAAGATGAAGACTGATTTCTTCCACTTCAGCGACCATCCACGGAGAAGATAATGTGACATTTTAACTGAAAAGAGCTTTCTGTGTCTCTGTGTCTCCGTTCAGAGTCCACAGATGAAGAGGTGGATAAGCTTCACTGTCTGAACCACAGCGGCTCCTCGGCCACCTACTCCGACTACTCCCCCTCACAGGGCTCCTCCGGCTCCTCCAACCCGCCTGCCAACGCACATTCACACAACCTCTCTCACGCACACCAACACGCACCCGCTCTGCCTGCCCCCAGCAAGGACCAGGCCCCTCAAACACATTGGACCAACAGGTACACACACTATCACACACACACTCCTGCTTCATGTTCAATTCCATCTCCATCGCTCCCTCCAACAATCCATCATATCTTCTTCTTCTCTGTTCATTCCATCCCCCTCCTCAATCTCCATCATCTATCATCCATGCATCCAATCACTCCATCCGTCCTCTCCTCCCTCCATCTTTCTTTGCTCTCTCCGTCAAGGTCAGAGACTCTCATCAGGATGCAGCAGACTTCTTCTCTTTAGGATTCTCTCTCTTCTCCTCTTCATCAAAGCTGTCCACTCCGGGCATCAGTACTGTCTGGAGGATTTTTGTGACACTAACATTAAAAATGAAGCAAACAAAGGGATTTGGTCCTTTAACTGAAGTTCTTGCCCTTGTTACAGTCTTCTTATGTTGAGGTTTGACAGATCTGGGATAAAAAAAAAAGTCAACATTAAAAGATCGAATGAAAAAGTGTTCTGAACCCACTTCAAAAACAGTGCAGCTATAAAAACAACGACAAACACTTCAGCTTAAACTCGCTGTCATATTTATTTATGGAATTTTATGGGAAGCCTCTGTAATAGCTGAGGCTGCAGTATAATACTTGTGATGATATTCAAGCCAAAAAACTTCAACTTAGTTAATGCAGATTGCTCAAGAGCTAACCAAATAGACACAGACTGAATGTTTAACATTTTAGCTGTTTTGTTTCTTTCTAAGTGTGCTCTAAAATATACTGTCTACTCTTTGCCCTTACTCTGTTCATGTTCTTCTTTGTCCTCATTTCCCCTTGTAGGCTAAAGCGAGCTGTTATTTCTTCACATTAAAGTTGTTCTTCCACTTACCCTGCAGTGACTCTCTTTACTTGTCCCCTGGCCTCTGTACTTGTGATATCAGCTAACTGTAAGCAGTAATTATGGCGTTTAGAGGCATTAATATTTTCTATTCAAGGCGGAACTCTTTCACATTAATTGCAACAAACATGGTTGTTGGCCACATTGATTTTTCAGACATTAGACAGAGAGAGAGTTATGCTGCTCTCAGTGCCCACTGGCTGAGATTAAATGCAGAATAATTGTAGAATAGCACAGTGTGATTAAGGTCATTTTTATATTTTCCAGAGCATAATCAGTGTTTATATTTCTATCTTTGTAGACTGGCGCAGTCATTCCCTAAGCCCATTGACTCAAAGCCCCTGCTTTCTCAGAGGGAAACCCCTCCATCAGGAACCCTGCAGCAGCGTGGGGATCGGCGCCCACTTAGCGAGCCTTTTGACTGGGCAGAGGCCCCCCATTATGACAACACAGGTTTTGATGCTGAGGAGTCTCCTCTGGATGGTCCTTCCTCCAACAGTCAGGGAAATCCACCACTGGGCTCCAAACCTCGCAGCCAGTCCACACATGGGCGCCGCCCCTTACTCAGGCAAGAGCGAATCGTGGGAGTGCCCTTGGAGCTGGATACTCAGACCCTTCCCTTCCACAGCAACCAACGCTCCACCCCAGACAATGACCCATCTGGACCTTCCTCTCAGAATCCTTGGCAGAACTGGACCCGAACCCCAAGCCCGCTGGAGGATAGGACAGCTTTTCCCTCCAAGCTTGACCTGACGCCCACCTCCAGCCCAAACCCTGATCGCAAGGACATAGACTCAAGGTAGCTAAATGAAGGTCCAAAAGTCCCTGAGTTAGATCTGAAATATGAAGTCCTCTGTGCCCTGAATGATTTGCATGTAAGCAAAATGTAAATGTCATGTATTTACAAAGATCTGTTGCTGCAAAGCTTTTAGTCAAGATCTTTTTGATTCATCTTATGTCCCAGTGTCATCATACATCTTCTCACCTCAAACTGGTTTTAAAGGTGCCTTTGACCCTGATATATCTTAATGCCCTCAGTCTTGACCAAGGTGGTCGGCCTTTGCCCGGCAGCTGGTCGTACCACAACAACCAGAGTGATCAGAACAGAAAGGATCAGCTCACTGTCAGCGGGGGCAACAAGGTGACCGTGGTGATGAGTAAAAGCTCAGACCGCCTGTCCCCTATGATGAGGGAGACAAGATCTAAGTTCAAGAAATCCCAAAGCATCGATGAGATCGACATTGGCTCTTACAAGGTCTACAGGTGGGTTCTATTGAGTCACTTTTTTTCTACAACAGAAACTATTAAGTTTCAGGTTCATTCTCTTACTGCTCTCTTTCCAGTATCCCCATGGACAGCTACAGTTCATCCATCGAGCAGCAGACAAGTTTGGACCGGCCAGAGTTGCCTGGTTCCATGGAGCAGACCAGCATGGCGCGGTCTCAGTCTGCACCCATGTTAGACGACGAGCTGGGCTTCCCTGGACACGGAGGCGGCAACCATAACCAGATGGGACAGAACCAAAAACCTGCTGTGCCACAGAAAGCTTACCACTTCGACCACAACTACAACCCCCAGGTTAGAATTAGTTCAGCTCTTTGAGAATGGCTGAGATTGAATCTTTTTGTGTCCAAAAGTCTTGGTGTACTATTTTAGGGATTGATAGTTCATGAAATAAAGACTCTTTTGGATTTATTGGTTCCCATTCTTACCAATCAGGTTACCATGGACCGCCGAGTCCCTCCCCCTTTCCCCAACACACCTGATTATGTCAACCACTCAACGAAGGCCTTGGAGTATATCACCCAACCAGGGAAGACATTACCCAAGGAGCTGGTGAGCCCTCGGTATCGTGCGTATCCTCCACTGGAGATGTTTTCTTTCCCCCAATCGCCCATCAGTCAGGACGGTCCGCCCAATCAGCAGCAGGCGCCAATCCCAGCACAGCGTTCAAGACCAGGGTTTTTAAGGAGAGCGGATTCATTAGTGAGCTCCACAGAGCTAGCGACGTTCCGTAGAGTCCATGAAGCCCAGCAGGAGGCGATGCAGGAGGCTCAGTACAGACAGCAGGTAGGAGAGCTGGTGCTGGTGAAAAAAATCGTAAGTTGACTGAAGTGAACAAAGAAATAAGGCATCTTTCAGAAATTGCATGGTTTAATCAAAGTCCTCTCTCCCCAGGAACCTCCCCTTTACAGCCGAGCTCTCGTCTACTCCAGCCCCATGGACCACTCTGCCATCACCAACATGTCTGACAACCAGAGCCAGATGATGCACAACAAGAGAAATGGTCGCTATGACGATGACTACCCCACCTACCAGGAACAGAAGAAGCCCATGATTGGTTACCCAACCAAGAGCCTGACTCAGCGTCGCCCTCTGTCTGCCAGGAGCTACAGCACTGAGACCTACGGTGCATCACAGGTAGACTGTCAAACATGCTGCAGAAGCACACTCGCTATAACTTTGCAGTCTTCGCTTTTTTATGTGACTTATCTATAAATTTAAGAAGGTAGAATGAATAAAACATTTTAAAGGGTTTCCCGATCCCAAAACTTCAAAATCCCAATCATCCCAAAGGGCAGAGTAGGACAGAAAAAAAAATGAAACAGAAAAAAAGTATTTTTGCATTCTGACTTCAAAAATCAGTCAAACTAGTTTTCTGGTATCCGTCTATTTAAGTGCGTAAACATCAAATCATGAATATGCGGTTACTATTTTCCTGAAATTGGAAGCTCTGGGTGAAGCAGATGGCCGTTTGTAATCATTTTTATTTATCCTTTCAGAACAATTGCCTGCGTCCAGGTTCTTGTAGTAGCGGACCAAGCAGAATAGTGCAGGTGTATTATTGCCAGATCCAAAGGCATTCCCACTACTATAAATAATCCTTGCAGCATGTTCTGGGTTTGCCCAGACTTTCCAAAAATAGTCGCAGAGAGGTGTCCAGGAGCATACTGATCAGATGAGCAGAACAACTTATCAGGCTCCTCTCAGCATGAAGGAGCAGGGCAAAGGAGGGGAAGAAGGAGCCAAGAAACAAATACTGAGTGCTTATGACTGCACTCTACAGCCAAGAAAAGAGCTCACTTCCTACTGTTAGAAATAACTCAAAACTTCAGATGATGATACTTAGATCTCCCAACGTTATCTATAGGGGAACTTCTTTAGCTGTTGTATGTTAATGTTTTGCTCTGCTAAGTTAACCAGCTAACTAACAGGGTTTGCATAGGGCAATTTGTCAATACATAGTGTTTGATTGAAGATATGTAACGCTGGAATTAAGGTTGATAAGATTAGTTTACTTAAGCATGTGGGGCAGGAGCGAGTAAAAAGTGAAAAGAGTGAATTGCTGTCAAGCAGCTCAGCACCATTGGGAAGTGTAAATTTGAAAACTGCGGGTCACTATAAGGAACTTACATACAGATGTTATTTCATTTGATACCCTTTCCCTTTTTAACTTCAACATATTTTGTGTTAGCGTTACTGTTATGGGAAAGCTGCGTACATCTTTAAAATTGTCTTTGAAGGGATCATCATGATCATGATACTTTTCAGAATGTGGGAAAATTCTGATTCAGCAACTGAAAGGTTGGTCAATTTACATTCATGATCAATGTACGGTTATCCTTTTGTTAAAAGTAATATGTTTTCCCTTTTCAGGCCCGTCCAGTGTCAGCTCGACCCACCATGGCCGCCCTGTTGGAAAAGATGCCCCCTGACTACACCCTGGCAACCTGCCCCGAGAAACCATCTGATGACACCATCAAAGTAAGACCCGTGGTACCACAAAAACCTGAAGACATCACCTCCAGGATGCCAGCTGACTGGAGGCAACAGCTACTGAGGCACATAGAGGCCAAACGACTGGACAGGGTAAGTCGAGTCAGTGCATTACGCAAACACAATGAGGGAGCTGCACACACACAAACACACAAACACACATGCCTGGTGCATTTGGAGGCCCTCCTGTATGTATCTGTGTAAGTCTGTGTTGTAAGGTTGATCAGATATGTGTCCGGCTGCATGCGTGTCCCATCCACACTGTCGCTCTGTCAGCCTGACCTATTGCGCACTGAGAAAATCACAGTCACAGTCAGTCATAAGTTATCAATCTTTATTCTATAACCATACCACAAGAAAACCAGCTTTGTTATCCATGAATAACGAGGAAAACAAGATTTTGAGAAAACAGAAGGAAAGGTCTTGTTATCGCTAGAAAACAGAGTCGACCCAGGGTTTCTGTAATTTTAACTCTGTTTGAAAAACACAGTCGGCACAATCAGGTAGGCAGAGAGTATTTTTTCTGTCTACTCTGAGCCAATTTCATTGTTTTCTCTCTTTTTCATTATAAGTGAGCTTCATAGTTACCACACAGAGATGAATCATTTGTTATTAAGTCTCAGGAAGAAAGTGAATTCATATTTTCTAAAATGCTAAACCAATTCTTTGATCAGACCCAGTGTATTAAAAAGCCTTAAAACTCAGGCACGTTGTGTGGGAGGTGACATGGAAACCAAACGTGACTCTCAATAATGTACTGGATTCCGATTGGTCAAAACTGCACGACAGCTGTTTTCAAGTTTAAGTAGAAATCATTATTGCACCTTTAGTTTGTTTATAATTTCATTTCTTCCTGTTGACGGCGTGACAACAACATTCCTTTTTGCTAGAGGTTAAATTTCATGCAACTCTACATGATCCCTTCCATAACATGCAGAGTTTGAATGTCCAGTTCACACTTAAGTTATGATCCTTGTTGCCCTGATTTGACACGACTTAAGACAGAGCTGTGGGATGGCACAACCTAAAGGATTGATGGAGATACACTGTTCAATTTTGAATAACTAAACTGAGTTCCAGATTGTAGTTAGTGTTTGTTAAAGTATCAGCACGTAACCTCACAAATCATCTGAAAGCCTCCACACAAATGTTAGATTGAGCCACTTGTTGCCTGTAAACTTTTCTGTGTACTGACCAATCACGAGCTAACATTTCTCTGTGCTTTCAGCAACTCTGCACTATTGTTGTTGTTGTTGTTGTCTTATCAGTGTTATTGTTGTTTGTTTATCTGTTTGTTTGTGGAGCTCACAGTGTGTTGTCACCACGCTGCTCCGCCCTCCCCCCTCCCCTCGCACATTTACCCGTGTCATGTGATGTTGTCTCCTCCAATCAGAGTGGTGTCCTAAAGCACAACACGCTCACGCTGGGCATGCTCTGTCAGGGCGTGGGTCACAGCCAGGGGCGCAGCAGCACTTTGAACTTTAACCTTTACAATAACACTAAGCATGAGCCCCCTGCTGGCCGCTGGCTGCCGCTACCTCCTCCTCCGTCTGCTAACGCTGTGAGTATCCCTCTGACAACAATGAACCCCTGCTACTGCCGTTTTTACTGCACACATCGGTAATTATAGAGGATAGCTGCCAGTGCTGTTTACCCAGCTGCAGGAACAATGAACTGTTAACTATAGTTCTCTATGTAACAGGGAACCAGCTTTGGTTGATTCTTTTAGTGGGTTGGTTTGTCTGGGATTGAAGAAAAAAACAGCTCAACTGGAACTGTCATTTCAAAAGTCTGTGTTGCCCTCTGGTTGGTGTTGCTTTCTACAACACTTTTAGTTTTTCTAAAGTTTATTTCAGAGCACAGGGTACAACAAGGTACAATTACAAGGACCAAAAAGTCTTGGTTAAACATAAAGAATAACAATCAATTTTTAGTGGTTCAATAAAAATACTGTCTTTTTCTCAGATAACTGAGATTAAAGTCAGGATTTAAAATAAGAATTGTGAAAAAAATGTCCAAATTCTTATTTTAATCTCAGAATTCTGAGTTCAGAGTTTGATTCATTGTTTCAAGATGGATTCTGGGTAATTTTCATTGATACCTGATATCTTTAAGTAAGTGTCAAATTCAGAAAATAAAGTCAGAATTCTGACTGATATCAAAATCACAGCATACTTCTCTTTTCTATGAACATTATTCAAACTTGAACCTACAGAATCTCATGTACCATAAAAAACATATCTGACTCTATGTCAGGCAAAGTCTGCTACATGAGAGGATAACTTAAAGTGGATGTTCACCTTCAGTAATGGTTATGTGTCTCTGTCTCTCTCAGACCCCCTCTCAGCAGGCTGCCATGCTGGATAATGACCAGGAGGGGGTGTCAGGGAGCAACCAGTGGGCTCCTTACTCCCTTGGCAGGAGGGATGTCCCACCTGATAACCTCATGAAGAAGGTGAAAGCTTCTTATCCAATCACTGAACCTTCTCATGAATATCTGGTCCATCCGTTAAGTCTTTAACGGGCAGCTCTTTCTCCACAGGGTGGCCACCCCCACAACCCGTCACACCAGTCACACAACACACACATGATCGTCACTTCCTCCTCCTCCTCCTCGTCCACTACGCCTCATCGTGTGCAGCAGGGCTACGACGGGATGATGAGCAAAGGGGTCCAGTACCAACCAGGGATGCCCCTGTCTGTGGTTCCTGCTGGAGTGCCGGGACAATACCAGAGCAACATGTCTCAAGGTAACAGAATTCAAAAGTTGTCCTAACTCCAACACTTATGAAAGATCACGTTAATAAATTTACTTGATATAAATCAAAGTTTGTATGCCGAGAATATTTGATTATTTGTGTTTATGTGTGTGATCCTGTCTAGGTCATCCAGCCTCTGGACAGGGTTACCCCGGCTCTGGCCATCCAATGGCCTTGTCCCCATCAGGAAACCAGCCCCAGTACAACCCCCACTCCTCCCACTCCCAACATCAGCCTGCTCTCCCTGCTACTAACCCCCAGTACCACAACCAGGGTATGGTCCACAGCAACCAGGTCATTATGACGCACACCAACCCACGGCCTCAGAGTGCCCGCTGCCTGCTGCAAACTAAAGGCCAGAAGAGCACGGATGGTTATCAGGAGCAGGTATCCGTCTGTCCCTCCATTTTTCTGTTTGTTTGGCTCGCAACCTTGGAGGTCTTCTTAAAAGCAGTTGACTCTGCTTTTGTGGATAGGCCTGTTTGGATACTTTAGATACATAGGTGAGCTGTTTGATGAGCTTCATTTGTTAAAAAATGAGGTCACTGTGACACAGAAGAGTGTTTTTGGATCAGTTGCTCTGCCAAAAAGCAGTTTTTGAAATTAGATGCTAACATCTAACCTGATTTGTAAACAGGTTTGAGTATTTAAAAGGACTTGATGATAAGTGACCAACTGATTAAAATGGTTAGTAGATAGATAAAGTGCTAATTTTATACCATTTAGCCATTCCTTAACCCATTGGTATCATTTGAAGCACTTAACAAGTGTTCAACAAACCAATTCTAAGCCATTAGAAATATTACCAAGTCATAAAGAAACAATGGGTTGAAAAAGTGGAAGCTAAAAAGTGAAGGGATGCACATAACTAAATCAGCAAACTGGACAGACAGAGGCAAAAGAGACTTTACAAGATTGGATTCTTATACGTAGATGCAAAGTGGACTTTGAGGATTTCACAGCAGACCAGCAAGCTGTTAACAGTAACTGGGACATCTGTGTGTAATTTTAGCCACCTAGCAGCAACAGTTTGTGCAGTCTAGAAAAAGCCACGGAGGCGTAGATCTAAATTTGAGATTTCTCACAGATGGAGATCACTGTACCAGCTTAGGTAGGAACATGAAGTCATTCACACCAACCAGATCACCTGATCCCTCCAGAGATGGCTTTTATTCTGCGTGGGAGAAAAACTCTGACGAGGAGAATCGAGGTTTGGCTGTCGTATCCAGAAACTGACGACCTCCAGTGTAGCGGCCAAACCGTGTCACACATAGCATGAAAGCACTCCTCCACTGTTGTGCCTGTTGTCTATCTACCAGAGATGGTTCCGATCTTTGTATTTCACTTTCACTTGTCTTTCTTTTCTTTTCCGTTTGTTCTGTCTCTTCTCTGTTTCTGCCCCTCCTCTCTCTCTCTGTAGTTGAGTGTGAGAATAGAGAAGAACCCTGGTCTTGGTTTCAGTATCTCTGGTGGCATCAGTGGCCAGGGGAACCCCTTCAAACCCTCGGACATGGTACGACCCAACTTGGCCCTGCCAGCCTATCACAGCCCTACCCCAGCTTTACCTCAGAGTTGCCATGGAAACTGCTGCTCGTTACCGCAGTGTTTCGTGTATCTGTCCGTATGTCTGTGTGTCTTTAGGGCAGCAGTTGACGTGGTTAACTTTGGGTCTGTGATCTCATACTACAGACCTTTGAGAGAACCTTTTTGATCATTGGTCATGAAAGTTTTTAGGTCTAAAATCAAAAATTAAGTTCTTAGGAAACCTTTCTATAATCACTGAACAGGAGGGAGGACCCCAGAGAACAGATAAGAGTTTGGCAGACTTTAGTTTTAGGGCTGTAAGTCCCCTCTTTGAATCATTGGTAGTGCTGCTCTGTTTTGGTCATTTCATAGCTCTCTGAACAGTGGAAAATAAAGTGATGGCCACACTCTTAAATATCAATCACAAAGAGATGCCAAACTCTTTTCTTCTTCTGATTTCGAGTGTTTCTGTCAGCGTGTGCCTCCACAGAGAGCCTGTTGGGGTTGTAGATCCCTCAGGCCTCCTGCACATGGCAGCTTGTCCTAGAAACACGCTGCTATAGTCGGTCTAAAGAAGCCAGGCCGCTCACAGAGCTCTGATGGCTATTTTAGGACGCTTTAGTTCTGGGACACCGCGGGTTGATTTTTTTGGATGTTCAACACTTTGATCCAGGGATGGGAAGTATGGCAGATTTCACCGACTGTTATTTCAGATGTTGAGTAACTGACGAGACAGCTGCTCTAAAAATAGCGTGCCTTTCAAGAAGAGCGCTTTAAACATTCAGCCTTTGTGCAGCCCATGTGACAAATGATGAATTAATTGAAGATGTGGGTGTGAAGTGATAACAGAAAGTGTCAATTCATCATTTAACTTAAGTTTTATGTGGACAGTAGTGACTCATTTGCTGACTCGTACAGTTATTTAATCATTCCCATCTCTGCTCGTGTCCATAAAGCTTCCATCAGCTGCAGTTTGTCCATTATTAATGCCATGTTACACGGGCGAGACATGGTGTGAACTGACAATGAGCAGCAGAGCTAAATACATGCCATTAAAGACACACATATGGTTTGAGAAGAATCCAAAAGGTCTTGATAGAGACTTACAAAGAATCTGAATATGATGCTCATGTTGAAGTATTACTCCAAAAAGATAAATGTAAATTCACGATCATCTTCAGAGTATCTGCACACATTGATTTATCACAGTATCATGGAGGTGTGTAAGTACACTGAGGTGAAATGAGTGCTCAGATAACCTAAGTGTGCTGTGATAAAAGGAACAGTTATTATCTGTCACCAACAATCTCTTTCTATCTCTTTGTGAACTCTATGCATTTGAGGCGTCTCGCTGAAGCAGCTAAAGTTTTCCTTCATGTTATCTTCCCCATGAGTGTCAGCTCTGGGCTGATTTGTCAGCAGTATAAGCTCAAACAAATGTTTTTTCTTTTGATCATATTTCCCAGCCTACTTAAGTCCTCACTCAGCCCAACCTTTTCTTTGTATATACATCTATGACTATTTTTATCTGGCTTAGAAAAAAAGAACAGTTTTCTATGTGAGTGAATATAGGGGCAAACTGAAGGCTAAATGGAGGCAGATTTTTAATAGTTAAAAAGGTCTGTGTATCAAAACAGCTTGACTGATAAATAATACATCTGTGGGTTTGATCCCAGAACAGACCAAAGCCACAACTGTTAAACAGAACCATGGCTCCCTCTTGTGGTCAGTTTGCTGATTACACTCATTATCAGATTTATCTGTGCAAGACAAACTGAACTTTTCACTCACTTTTAAAAATTTGTCTTCGTAAAAACTCTAACACCATGCATTTCGAAGAAGTCATGTAAACATTTGAAGATGAACCTGTAGGTGCATTATTTTCTTCAAAATAACTTCAACCATGTTTATTTGAAATGGAGCTGAATAAATAAATAATTTCAAGTTAGATAGTTCTGTTAAAAAATTGTAAAACTTCCCCTTGTTGTTTGGGACAAATTTTAAACAAACATTTGAAAGAAACGGCTCTAACTTAAATTTTTCAGACCTGTTTTTTTAAACAACTATACAGAACATAATTCTCTACTATATAAAAAGGAGCACAGCTCTGTTGTTAATCCAAATATGATCCTTAACCTGACCTGAACCTGATTGTTTAAGTGTCACATGATTTCAGAGCTATTGATTTTTAAGCCCAAGAAAAAAGACTAAGAATTACTTTCCTTTTAAATAAAAGTGTGATTAATTCACATACTGTCATTACACATATCTGCATTATGACCTGTATCTACTTTTACAGGACAAATTCAGCTCATTGAGAAGTTTCCAAGCAGGGGTTTCCCCGACTTCACTGAATCCAGTCAAAGTTTAACACTTTTTAAATCTTCTTTAAACCCACCAGAAGTCATTATCAGGTGTCTAAAAGGAGAAACCGACAATGATCTGAGTTAGACTTAAAAGACTACCTGTGAATCTCAAAGCCAGCGGGGTCGTGTTCACGTCTAGTTAATTAGGATTCAGTGAGAGGAGACGGTGACTCAGTTCCTGTATTGACAGAAGTGGGATCCCTGGCTTTGATGGATTAGCTTCTCATGCTGGTGTAAGAACAGAAGACGGGGTTGTAAGGAGCGCAAGATGGATTTTTAGTCACATCTGAGTCATGAGTGTCTGAAAATCCAATTTTCTGCTCCTGGTGTTCTTAAATCTGCTGTCTTTGCACACTGAGCTGCTTTCGATGGGAAACGATTATCAGCTGATTTCTTTAGAGAAAACTGTATGGCTTTGTTATCATCAAGCTGCTAAACCTCTTCCAAATATTGCATTTTATGTCACACACTACTAATATTGTCTTTACCTGTCAAACTTAGTAATACCTACATGGCACTTATTTAAAAAAAAAAAATCAAATTTGCTCAAAACTGTGTGACAATGAAAGATTTTTGTGGGGTGCTGCAGCTTTGTGTGCAAAGGTATAATCATTGGGACTAACAAATTTCAGCTAATAGTATCATTTGTAGTGAACAGTGAGCTTTATATGCGACATGAGAGTGAGGACGAGGACAGATTCTAAACAGACAAAAAGAAAAATTATCCGACCAGCTTTAAGTAGACTCAGTAAAATGCTGCTGTTAGGAATTTGTCATTTCTATGTGTATAAGTTTAGCCACTTTCTGCATAACACATCAATTTAACAGCAGCATCATTTGACCTCATGTGCCTTTAAAGCTCACTGTGAAAACTCGAAAACTGTCGCTGATCTAATCCTCTGACTCTCTCTCATCTTCTAACCTCTGATCCGTGTTTGTTCCTGCACTCACTCACTCACTCCCAGACTGTAGTATTTAGATGCTGCTGCACTCTCAATACTACATCACATTGTTTCTTGGCTAACCGGTGTCACTGAAGCTCATCATCGTGCGTTCAACATGTCCACAACCTGTTGAACCACACCGAGCGGACACAGCCGCGCCGTCCCACACTGTGTTCAAAAACATCTTTCAGCTCCCGATGCAAAGATGTTGGTGTTTTTACAATCTCTGCCTTGGGTTATTGAGGGAAAATATAGAAGGGATGAATTATCTTCTGCCCTCCCTGCAACCTACTGCTTTCCCCTAAAGTCAGTACCCATCCCACGCCTATTCTTCTCCCCCTGTTCTTTATACTCTAACTGCATATCTACTTTCTCTTTTACGTGTCTATTGTATGCAAAGTCCTTATCTGTATGGAAGGATATAAACCATTCAGGCATGTGAAATAAATGTTTTGGGAAGAATGTCAGCTTCTGTAAATTTTAAATTTAAGAAACAAACAAAGCACTTTCAATTGCATGCCTCTAAATTGAAAACAAAGAGAATGCATTTGGTTAACTCCCGTATATATTTTTTGGCAGAAATGTGATTTTTTTTTTAGCGGGGATGATATTGAGAAAGGCAAAGATTCTAAACCATCGTGTCCCTGTGTTGTCCTAACGGTGTATCATTTTGACTTATAGGGTATCTTTGTTACTAGGGTACAGCATGACGGGCCCGCTGCCTCTGCCCTGCAGCCAGGAGACAAGATACTGCAGGTAACATCCTCTCACTCATCACCTGTCAGGCCAGACTAGAGTGTCATGACTGAGTGTTAATACCAGACTTCAGCATTTCCTCTGCCTCTGTGTGTGTTCCTGTTGGTTCATTTATCAGGCATGACCCCCTGACACCCTCTCATCTATCATTTTCAGACACTTTAAAACTGTAGTCACAGGGAGGTTCTGTCGCTGGAAACAAAACAGTGTTTATCTTTATATAATCAGTACAATTTCACTATTCAAGCAGGTTCAAAATAAGTTGATAATTTGTAAGAACAAACATAAACCATATGAAAGAAGCTGTCGTTTCAGAAGCTAGGCAAACACTGAGGAGCCTTAAACCTGCATTCTGTGTGATTACCAGCAGGAGGTGACTAATTGATTTATTCCCTCTGTGTACACTTCAGTATGAGTTTATGGTCTTTTCTGCAAGTTTCAACTTATCTACTGAACAGCAAGACATTTTTTTGTGAATCTTGACTGAACTTAAAATGTGAATCACCGAAATGTGCGGCTCCTTTTCAAGTTTGACTCCCTTATGACGCTTCAGATACTTCTTAAAATCAGAGTTAATTTTGGATATCAAAGAAAGTAACAATGTCATAAACAAATGCTTATATGTGGAATGAAATGTGCACACATCTAATTCATACCTAAGTGAGAAAAATTTGCACTTCAATTTGAGTTTATTTTGTATTACACCATGAAATAATTCATCCTGAATTCTCTGGGTCACACTCTTAACAAAACCTTCAATCTACCTCTCTCTTAAAAAATTTTAATTTCATCTGCTAAGTTCACGACTTTTATATAATATATATATGTATGACATAAATGTATGACTTTCATTTTATATATCTCAAAATTAGAGTGGTAAAGCCAACCCTATTTTTTCTCATAACATAAATATTATGATATTATGAATATATTCTAATAAAAAAACTTTTTTCTTGAGATCTCAACTAAAAAAGTTAGGACCAAAACCTGCACTGCACATTCTAGTCATCGTTATAGAAATTAATGATAAAAATAAAATAAAATGTGGATGCTATCAGTACCACAGCTAGACCTGCTGTATGTTATTGTATGTTTCCAAAACAAGGTGTCACTGAAATTGTCCTCAAAGTATTCAAAGGAAAGTGAGTTAGGCAGTTGGTGATAAAATTCAAGTGTTTCATTTGGTAGTAGAACTCATTATTTTGTCAGACCTATGCTGTTATCTTTCACCACAGTAGATCATTCAAATTCAATCAAACACTTGAGATATAACAATAGATGTAGATACAGATAAGGACTTGATTGATGTGTTTACTGTTGTTTTTTAACTAAAGGTAGAGCCAGGCTTAGGACCCCTCATCTTTCATTCCACCATGTTTCCCTCCCCTCTCTCCCCTCTCCATCTTCTCTCCACAGATGTACAGTTTAGCTGATGATCTCATCTAAAAGCCCTTTTTTGTCTTTACCCCTTCTCTCTACAGCATGACTGTGTAGCTCCTCCTCTTCTCTCTCTTTTCCCCTACAGTGATGTGTTACTGAGATAATGATGGCAGTGACCCTCCATCCCTCCACAACACACGCACACATTGACATGTACACTGCAACACATACATCCACACACACACATGCTGTTGACTGTGCTGCGTGTTTGCCTTGCAGGCTAACGGACATAGTTTTTTACACATGGAGCACGAGACAGCCGTCTCTCTGCTGAAGAGTTTCCAGAGGACGGTGGACTTGGTGGTTCTGAGGGACAGCAGCACGCGCTAGAAATAGTTTTATAACAAAACAAACAAACAAAACACAACAACGCTTCTCTACTCTGCTCATCGACATCCCACGCCACCCCCACCTGCCCTCCGCTGGAGGCTTGTGGAATTGAGAAATGAGCCGCCTTTTTTACCTTTTTAGGGGAACACACAGACGTTTATTTGCCTATTGCTGGACCAAAGGCAAATACTAGTGCCAAATGTACCATAGGAAACATATCGGCTCTTCTGTCCACCCATGGTCAGGGACCTGATCAACAAGTGGACGGACTACAAGAGGACTTTGAGTTCCTACAGGGCTGCTGCAGTTTGGATTTTGTGGTTGGTTTGTTAATTAGACAGTCATCAAATCAGTCAGTCTGAATAGTTTGGTTTTGTTACAGTTCTCTGGTAATTTTGCTTTCCTCCTCTGACTTTTATTTCACAGTCCAGGGTAGATTTTGAATATTTCCTTCATCGGTGTAGCACATGATTCACATACACGTTCTTCCTTGTTCTTCTTTGCTTCGTCCAGTGCTCCTTTGTTCTTTCTGTTATTCTTCCTCTTTGCCTCCTGTCTTGTCTTATTCTTTTTGGCAGTCTTCTCTTCTGTTCTGTCGCTCCTAATGCCTCCAGTGTACAGAAATGAAACACTTAAGACGTTCTGCCTTGTGTACATATACAAAGCTGCAGCTTTTTTTAAAGCTGCACTCTCCCTGGGGCCTGGACACACCGTTTATGATTCATATAAATATTGTTGATAAAACATATTCTGAATTCTCTCTTCTGAACATACAGGGATTATTTCTCAAAATGAACACTTTTATACAATATATCACAGATTTTTTTCCTGTAAAGAAAAAGAAACTGTTCATAGTCCACCACAGCTCCTTGTTTTATTTGTTAGAAAAACTGTTGCTTGCACATTTGTGCTGAAAAGAGCTAAAGCAATATTTCTGAGGCTCAGCTCATTGAGATTTTCAGCAGAGCCTAACTTTTCCTGCAGTGCCATCTACTGAGAAAGTCATGCTAATGTTTACACACACTGCCATGCACATGAACACACATATGACGTATGTGCCCCTGTACACAGTACATATGTGACAGTAAGGATAATGAAGCCCTGTTTATATTTTAGCCTGGTTTAAAACTAAACCTAGACACTCTCACCCACACTGGAACATCATTTGTAATGTCTGTGCCATATTTGAGGTCCTGTTTTGAAAATTCTTGCATCCTTTTAGCTGTTTTAGTTGTATGGTAGCGTCACAGCATGCTCTCATATCATATTGGCCGCTGTCAGCAAGTTCTATTCTGTGTGCGTTTGCAGTTTTCCACTCCGCAGACTTTAGGTAAATTATACCACTGAGTTTTAGTAGACTAATGTTCCATATTTGGTGCCATCTGCCTCTTCTCAGTTTCATTTACACAGGCCCAAAACATCCAAGGGTTACATCTTTGTGGTACAGATCTGATCTGCACACAGTGAGAGCGGTGACGTGGAGTAAAACACGTGTCCTAACCTGTGGCCTCACTGTGATAAGAGGAATGAGAATATCCCCACAGGAGTTATTGAAGGTAGAACACACTGTGTAAGAGTCTCAACAGGTGAATCCACAAGAATCAGATTCTCCTCTTTAGACAATCAGGAAAAGATTGGATTTGTGTCAGAAAGACTTTAAGCAACACTTGAAGTTTCATGGTCACATTTTGAAATCTGATGCTAATGATTCCTAAGCGGACGGTAAGATAAGTTTACCAACATTTGGAGTGAATGTTAGAAAACAAACACTACGTGAAAAGGGGATGTTGGATTTTTAGAAAAGCAGGGAAAAGAAAATGTAGAATGTTCAACAGGTTTCTGGAGCAATGTCATCAAATTCTTTTAAAACCTGACTTTCATGATCATGCTCCAGAAACCATATTGACATTGCAGAGAAAGAAAAGTGAAGAGTAAAGAGGTTCATTTTCTGTCTCTTTGTAAATGCAACACGTGTCTCTAAGACGTTCCATGACAGCGACTTTTGTTCTGCACAACATCTGATGTTTCAGGCAGAGCAAAACAACACCCCACAGTCTTATTTTGCTTTTACTTGACATGACAGTGTCATCCTGTGCCCATTTTGTGTCAAACCTCTCAATAAGCGTCAGAATTTAGTAATTTCAAAATAAGGGACACAAAATGGCACAGCTTAGTCTTGTGGTTGAGGGATCTCAAACCGCAGGTACCCACCAATCCTATTTAGAGTTTGAAATATCAAAGATATTGTGACGAGAACAGAGAAAAGGTTTGATAATATAACTATTTTTTACTACATGTTTCAGGTAATTCTTTCTAAATATATTGATATACCTTAGCTTTGCTCAAAAATTGTGATATTTTATAATAATGACACTTAACAAAGTTATGGATGGAAGTACGCACAGTATGACTTGGAGACCTACACATGTACTATCCAAAACTGTATAAAATGTATTTCTACTGTAATTGTGAATTTGTGTTATACAAATATATATTATATATATATGTATATGACTATAAAAACAGTCATTTTCTATGTGTTTAAACTACATAAGAGCTGAACAAATGCTGAGGGCGGTGTCACTGTACATAGCTGTGAATGAAATCTAAAATGACTCATATTGATTGTGAATGTACTCATGCTTTTCTGCAGTACCTACACCTACCCAACTTGAATGCTGCTTCTTCTGTTGTGTGACAAAAAGTACTTTGACCTCTGAAGAGAGAACCGCTGTTGATTTTTAAGTTGGACAGATTTTAGTGACGATTTAACAGAACTATTTATTTCTTTATTTATTTATTTATTTGCACATGCAAGTTGAAATCCTTCCAGTTTTAAGTTTGAGTATTAATGCGGAGAAATGTAATTGCAGAAGTATATATAATATATATCATGTGTTTAGAATGCATTTTGCAAACGCTATCTGTACATAATATTTAAGATACAGTTTTTACAAAAAAAAATAATATATGTATAAAATTGAAAAAATGCTGTGCAGCGATTATACTGGAGCCATTTTGGGCTTTGGGACGTACCATTTTTTCAGTATATAAGAAGTGTTTTGAATAATGTACTAAAGTCTCTATTGTACAAATAATAAAAATGTCACTATTGGTATTTTTGGTTTCTCCTGCTGCTCTGAGCTCTGTCTTTCAGGGGCGGAAGAGAGAGGTACTTACTTTTCCGCTCCCTTACTTATTTTACTTGCTATAGAAAGAATGATTTGAGTTAGAAGAAGGGAAGTGAGGAGACAGGTAATTAAAAGAGGGAAGAAAGTGGTCAAGGTATCGTGCTAACAGTGCTTACACTGAAAACTGAGAAGGTAGGGGTCAAAATGAGGGAGAAAGGAGTAAAAGAAAAAAAAGTACAAAGTGCTACAGGAATTAATAGACATTATGAAGAGGGATGATGGAAGACTTCAGGACAAAAGAAAAGTACTGTTCCTTCTGCTTGTGCGAGGATTAAATTCAGCAGAGGCTCTGATAATCTTAGCATATGTTCCTTTGTCTCTCTCCTTTCACTAGTCTGACAGCCTGACTCTTCTTCATCCCTCTCTATCCTTGCATTTCATCTGGTCTTGACGTTTATCTGATCACACAGGAACAGATCAGTTTTGAAGCTCTGTCTTGGACACTATTTTCATTAAAGTGGCCACGAACGTATTCCTGTGGTTTAATACCTCAGATGTTAATTTAGACCATTGTGGTAAGTATTACATCCAGATATCTTTATCCATACTGTATGTGACCAAAAAATACATTGCAGCATTCATACATGGATGCCAACAGTAAGGTAAGACTTCCTACATTACTTTTCTTGTCTTGTATCATTGTCAAACAGTTAGCATGAGTAAAGCTAACTTTACAAGAAAGTAGCTTTCACCCCTTAAGTATAAAAATGTCAAATACTCACTGTCAGGAGTGTTTAAAGCCATTTACATGAAAACAGTTACTAAGAAATTTAATTTGAGCATTCAACTACCACTTACTATTTGCTAGAAATTGTATAGCATTACTGTATCCTATTGTAGCATTATTTGCATCAACATTATATCATCTCTCAGCATTATTAGAAATCCACGTTTGCTTTATCTTTGTGTTTGAAATTCAAAAATCTGCATTCAATCTTAATTGATATTTAACCAGCTAGGAAGTCACAATTTTGCTTGGGTACAGTAAACATTGCTGGGAGCTATCGTAGTTGCTGTGTTGGTGCTATATGTTGGTTTATACACATTTTTTTCAGGTAACTTTTACCTTTACTTTTATATTCTGTAAAACTTTTTTTACCTCTCGTAGCTTAGCTGCCCGCTGCTGAAATTTGCAGTTGTCTTTGTCACTACACAGAAACATTTGCAAAGAGTTCTGGGTGAGATGTTTGAGGAGTGCAAACATTATCATTTGTAGGTCATTTCTGTTACATGTACTTGCTCTTGGACAGCTAATGTAGAGATGAGTGACTACCACTGGCACACATCTTCCTGTAAGTATATTTTAATTTTATTATAATTTTTCCAGCCTCTTACTGCTTAAGACATGGCATTCAATTGATCCACATTATCTAAGATTTACATACTTGCAGCACAGCTTTTTGTTACTAAAGGGAATAATATTTCTTTTAACACTACTATGCTGTGGCTGAATTATATGTTTAATGTATTTTTTTCTTCCTCTTTGTGATCCTTGTACCATTACCCACTGTTCTCCTGGCGTCAGCTATGTAGAACAACTCTGTGGCACAGGCCCACAATTAACAATAGAGGGTAATAGTTCATGCACAGACGCACGTCCACACACACATTGATGAAAGCAGAATGATGCTCTTTTGTTCTCATTCCTCTTTCCTCTGTTTTTTTTACACGCTGGTTTGCACGAAATGATACTTCAGTGTGGTGACTGGCCAACCCACTTACACAATTGCGCATAAATTTCTGCCCACGCTGACTCATATATTATGCTGCAATTCATCTGTGTGAGAGTGTAAGTGATACAGAGTGAGAGTTTCTGTGCTCCCACCAAAGCTATCAATAAGCTCTTGTGACCTGATCAATAACAATACCAGAGACTGGGTCCATGACCTCCATTCAACTGCTGTCTGTGTGTGTGTGTGTGTGTGTTTGTGTGTTTAATGAGTGTGTGAATATGCTGATGAAGTAGTGTTACAGACACTCCACAGATTACAGTCCAAACAAATAAACAATATGTTTAGTCCAGTCTGAAGAACTTTTGTGTGCCATTACTCCACATAATTTCAGTGCCCGCCCCTAATTTTTTTCACTAAGACAACTGTTGTCATCTCCAAAGTTAAGATTGTGTTGTGGTTTAGTTGAGCAAAAACCATCACAATGTAATTTACAAAAGCGGATGTCACTGAGACACAGAAAGTACAAAGTTTAATAAAATACACAGAGAAAACAACCTGCTTGTTGTCTTTTTCAGAGATTAACAAGAAGATCAATACCAATTTCGCTTTGTTTGTCTCGTGTACAAATAGGTCTGGAATTATTTAATAATACTATACATAATAACACTTTTGAACATCTAATCTGAAGCCAATCCATGTGTCCAGGACATAATTAGGACAGAAAATGAAAGCTGACGACTCAGTTTTGTGTTAACTAGGATCTTTCTGCTCACTAGCTTGTAGACTCTGAATTTTGTTCTTTTTTGTGCGACTTCTTGTGGGCTATTTCAGCCAAAGGACAGTAACAAACCTGCTCAGGGGAGCCTCATGTTCAATACAAAAAAAAAACCTGTTTACCATGACAAAACCACCAAACTCGCAAGGGATGAGCTTGACCGGACAGTCGGTGGGATTATACTGCTGACATTTAAAGTGGGTCTCCTGTACTCCTTTCTTTCTAAATAGAGTGACTGTTCTGTATTTTTGTCTTATGTGTATGTGGGCAAAGGCAGTATTATTAGACAGCACTCACTCAGTATTAAATACCTATGTGCAGATGTATTTGACCTGGCTTTTAGGAGTTTCTGAATATAGAATTTAATATCAAATTTTGTTAAGCAGGAGAACTGATGTAAGGTTTGTTGCCTGGTAAGCAGGAGAGGTTAGAGGTCTCATCAGAGTCTGTAAACCCAAATCTATAGCCAGACTTGAGTGGATTAGATGTAAATCCAGTGTGTGCCCTGGGATTGACCAGGCTTTCATCCACTGAACACAATATAGCTGTTTAACATGACAAAAGTGCTTATGAAGAGCCTTTCAAACCTGCTTTAATACTGTTTCGAGGTGAGGGCATGAATGTGACCGTGCATGTGTGTTTCTTCCAGGGACCTCAAGGTGTGTGTATGTGTGTGTGTAAGAGAGAAAAACTGTATGTGTGTGTGTGGGAGAGTTTATCCCACGGGACCGCCTAAGAACCGGTCTGACAGCGTTTTGACTCGAGTCACCTGAAAGCAGAAATGGTGGACGAGTTTCACCAAAGCGCGACAGAGGAAGAGTCAAAGTGACAGAGAAGAGGAGCGAAAACAGGCTGTTGCTCCGGGTACTAAGTCCACGCCGTGGCTGTCATTCACTGCCTGACAGTTCCTCCTCTCTCCGCCGCTCTCGTTGCGTCTTTTCTCGAACTCATTTGTCACTTTTCTGAAGTTTCATCCGGATGCAAAGACAACTAACATGGTGTAGTGTCAGTGGTGTGTCCCAGTTTAGAGGCAGGCTTGTCCCGCGACAGACGCTCACATCTGTAACAACACAGACTGTCACAGTGACGACCCCCGGGGAGGAGGAGGAGGAGGACCGACATGCCTGTGCGACAGAGAGGTAAATAAAATCTTCTTTTTTGACTGTTTATCTCATTGTCTTCAGCTTTTTCTCTTCATCATACAGTTTGTTGAATCAGTTCAGACTTCTCTAAAGGTTGCGTCGGTTTGAGTCTCTGCGTAATTCTCCACTCGCGTTTATAATGAACGTTCACGCTCAGGCGCACATTTTATTTTAATACAAACACATGCATTGCTGTACGGTGAACTATAATTTAAGAGCTTTTAATTATTAACCAAGCATTATGGTAAATTCGGCATCCAAGTTACCCTCAGGGGTAATCTGCTTTAACTGGTTCACAGTTTGATGACTAATGTGCAACTCTGTGCGTTTCATTTCGAAAGAACTGTTTTGATGTAAACTGCATGCAGTGCAGTCTACAAAATGTGTGCATACATACACTCTAATAACAAATAAATAAGAGTTATTTGACTCTTCCACAGTGCATTCTTGTGCACAACTTTGCTTTACAATTTCGCTGTCACTTATTCGAGTTTAACGTTGACCTGTCACTACTTCCGGTTTAATCAGCTGTTCGAATCACCATTGAGCTGGATTGCAGTCTGCAGCCTGTCCTTAAACTGCCCTCTTGCTCCCCTGCATTAGTGCTAGAAAAAACATTTGTAATAAAACTTTATGGTACAGATCATTTTATGATATGCGGATATGTCATAAAGACGAGCCATAAATGACTTTAAATTCTATAATTCTCCACAGGGAGACACTGTCCTCATGCTCAAAAACACCCATCACACCTCCAGTTTCAATTTAAAGGGGCTGCCAGGACTTTTCAGGTGGTATTCATCTGTAGATATAAGCCTGACCATAACCCCCAATTTAACATGAGGTTCAGTGATACAATAGAGTTATTTCTAAATGTTAATTTCTACCTCCTAAGTGGGTCTAGATGGCATTGGACAGATTGGATTGATTTACAGCAAGTTAGGGTCTTTATAAAAACACCACGCCAGCAGACAAAGTTTTGCCGTGAGAAGAGAGATCTGTGTTTTTTGCTCTGCTGAAAACAATTTATGTTATGTATTTAGTAATAATAGTGGACATTGGAGCTTGACTGGCTGACAGAAAAGAAACAGAAGAGCAAAGGAAAGCTCAGGGGGAGAGTGATAGAGCACAAGCTATAGGCTAAAACACGAGATAGAGGCTAAAACACAGGCTCAAGGATAAAAACAAAGGCCAAAAAGTTGAAGTACAAAAAAAGCCTACTTTTCAAAATATTTCAGAATTTTGATTTACTTTCAATTTTGAAAAAAGGAAAGGTTAAAATATCCATTTGCATTGTAGGAGATAAAGATTTATAGTTACATTACAAACCTATTTGTGCAGTTTTTCAACGACTGCACTTTTAGTCTTGTGAACTTGAATTGAAAAAAAAAAACGTATTCAAAACTCACCCAACACAGTCGTATAAGTTTAACCAGTTTGTCTAGTTTTAAGATAGGCAAGAGGACAAACTTAGATTTGAAGAGAAATTATTTATTGTGTACAGTTTTTCTGACCTGCACTGAACAAATGTCATTTCCACCACTTTTCTGTATACAACTATTATTTAAGTACCAACAATGTATACCACTTTAGAAATGTCTGAGACCCTTTTCCATAATGCACAACAATCACATATTTATGAATTAGATAAATTAAAGCTGTGAGGGGCCAATTCCTAAATTGTACACCTTCTAGAAAATAAATAACTTCAATTATTATGTAAAGTGGAGAATTACTGGTAAGAACTTTTATTTAAAAAAATGTATGTTTTTTGTGTAAATGACACAGAATCATTAATGATAATTTACAGACCAACACATGGTTTTTATTGACTTCACCTGTGTTGTCTGAGCCAGTTTCTAACCACAGTAATCCTTAATTAAGTAGCCACTTTAATTGGTGGTACCTGATCTTTTTGACCTACTTCAGATTGCCTGGAGATTCATTTATCTTCCTGATTAAGTTTTGTTTTCATTGAAGAAGGGAAAGTGAAATTGATATTCACCCTTTGTATTTAGATGCTCGGCGAGCCCTGGAGCTCCTCCAGCAGTACAGAGCCAAGCTCGATCAGAGACAGCAGAACCAGGGCCGGTCCAAACCGGGCCACGTTGAAGAAGACAAACAGCTGAGACAATCTCTGGACAGAGTCATCAACGTCTTCCAGAGTCAACTGTTCAGTGCTCTGCTCGGTGAGTGTATTTGTGAGTTTATTCAGACACTTTTTTTCTTTAATGTTCTTTTCGCACATCCATTCATACCAGCTATTCAAATGTGTTGGATTTGTCGCTGTGCTAAGCTCCTGTCCAGCTTTTTCTGTGGTCTTTGATGTAGGGATTTGGCATGTGTAGGAGATGAAAGGATTCTTTGGTTGATTAATTGATTGTGTTGCTCACAGTCTGAATGCTGATTAAGAACCACCCTTTTAAAAGATGGCTTGTTTGTGCTCATCTCTGTTAACCATAAAATTCACTTTAAAGCATTACAAAATATAAGTTTTGTTCATGTTTTTCATCTTTTTTGCCTGAGGCCAATTTTTACACAAATTACCAAATGGCAAATCATTTAAACCAGCGCAGTTATAGTACATCAAATCATTTCACCCGAATCACAGAGAAATAATTTATCTGTGTCACTTGTGTCAGTTGTTCTGTCCATATTGAAACATGTTTTATTGCTGGATGTGTGAAGCATAAACATTTCAAAACTTGAAATTATTATCTCATTTTCTGGCCATGAAAGTGGGATCAACAAGCTATCAACTCTTTCCATCTAGTTTTTTTCACACTCTTTCTTTATTCTTGATATTTTCTTGTTATATTGTTCACAGAAACACATTTAACTTTGCAGCTAACTTATCTTTTTCCTCTGACAGTTTTTTCACTATTTCCTCAAAATCTTGAAATGCATTTCTAGATGCTATGCTTGTTTCACTTTTTGAGTGTACTGACTCTTTAATTAGGTGTTTGCTCAATTTGTTTTGAGCTATCTCTCTTGAACATCTTCATTTATGAATTAAAAACCATCAAAATGACCTCAGTAAAAATCATGAGTGGTTGGAACAGAGCTTGAAGGCTTGAAAATGGTCAAAACCTTGGGGGCTCTTGACTAAATGAAGATGAAAATTCTGGTTATAATAGTGCAGACAGAGGGGCCACACTGACCAAGAGAACAGAAGAGGATCTCTGTTTGCCTTCTACGAGCAGGAAAAGCTCCTTTAAGATGTTTGGACACCAGAAAATGTGTGTTAGACCAGAAAGCTGTAGGCGTGATGCAGCCTGTCATGGAAAACACAGGCCCCTTTGTGGAAACTACACACAAATGCAAAGAATGTGTAACAAGTATAAATTCCTGACTGGAGTTAACTATGTGTGTCGCACTGGTTAGTTCTGCTTGTTAGGAAATAAAAACAAAGCAGTGTGTGGTTATGAGCATGATGACAAACTGGTTCTTAGTTCCTGGTCTCACCTGTTTTGACCACGCCCACACCTTCAGCCCAGAACAGTTACAGTGTTTTGTGTGTGTTCTTGTGTGCACATGTCCATGTGTTCTGTCAACTTAACATGGGACTTAGTTCCTGTTTGTGATTTTGACCTTTGGTTAAGTTTTCTAGATGCAGATGAATCTTCATAACAGCCATTTTTTTCTCTCTGAAGAACTCTTGTGTTGAAGATTTTTTTCTATTTGGTCTCGTCTACATTATTTTAAGATAATCATGATGCATTTGTGTGAAATTATTTGACTGTAATGCAGAATTAGAGGATATAAAATGTCTTAATTGATCTGTTGGCTATATTCATGGGAAATTAATTGTTTTATGTGTAAAATTTCAAAATAATGTGAAAGGTTAATCAGACACCAAGACACAAGACAATGTATTCAATGATTGATTTTAAATACAGATATCTACTTAAAGGTTGTTAACAAGTAAAAATGATAAAAATAAATAAATAAAGCATCATCAGCCGGAACTGGATTTTTTTGCATTTATTTTAATTTTAATCACCCAAAGTAATAAAAGATTTTCCGAGTATCAAGCTTCAATGAATGGCTAAATTTAGTTGCCGATTGATGTTTCATTTTTTCTTTCATGTTGTCCCCCCCCCCCCCCTCTCTTATTACAGCTATTACATTAGAGTTTTACAACACATAACATTTATAAACCCAGATCAACATATTCTGGCACAAAGTCCTACATTGAAGCATCTACAACTTGAGTTTTTTTTATAAAATACATACTATATTTTCTCATTCCCCCCATGAGCATTGAGCTGCTCTGTGTTCACATCCTGTGTGTGATTCATGAGGGATAATCTGTTTGTCAGTTTGCAGAAAGGGGAAGAGAGCCCTCAGATCATAGTAGTCCCTGGGATAAAGTTCCTCTTTTAAGTTGGGAACACTTGTAGTCCTAAGGAGCTACTGAGTTTCAAAACTGTGGCTGCAGTATCCTTAAACTGCCACTAGATGTCAATAGTTCATAAGAAGTGATGTTTTTTGTTTCTCTGGGTGTCCTGCATCAATCAGCACACACAAAAGAAGTTGAAGTGTTTCAATAAAGTGCACAGCAAAAGCTCTTTTCAATACAAAAGGTTTAAATCAACAATAGGATAAAAATAATTTCAAACTGATTTCCAAAATGACTCAATTACTACAAGTAGACTTCAGATCAAACTTGTTCTATACCAAGCTGTTTTCCACACCAAGTGATTTTGCATTTATGTGCGATCACCTCATTACATAATCTCCAATCTATTGGTCACTTTTAGTCTCTATAATTTCTGTTCTTCTCTTCTCAGATATCCAGGAGTACTATGAGTTAACTGTCCTCACAGACAGCAAGTCTTCTCCTCCCGACCAATCAGATGGTCCCTGGAGCCCCCCCACCTCTAGTACCCCTCCAGAAGGGCTCACACCTCAGCCACAACCCTCCACCAGCCCCCTGAGCGCTCAGGCTTCTGGAGGATCAGCCCCACCCAAACCCCTGACTCCTAAACCCAGGTCCATCAAATACCCCGCTCCTCCGATCCCATCCACAGCGTCCACAGCAAAGCAGCCCTCCCCAGTACCTCCGTCCGGTCCGACTCGGTCACACTCAAGCAAAGTCAAGTATCAAGCTCCTCTTCCTCCTGTCCAGCCTGGAACCTCAACACCGTCTGACTCAGAGACTCAAAAGCCGACTTCTCCTTCTGCTGCATCTCCAGGAGTCAGACTTAACGGTGAAACCTCCACAGACTCCCCAAAATCACCTCCTGCAGTATCACTGAATGGAACAAAGCCTCGCCTCACCGTCACCATCTCCGATGTCTCTCCAGAAAGCTCCACCACCTCTGCCAATCCACAAAGCCGTCCTGTCTCTGCAGACCTCAACCTGGTGACGGTCTCGGCTCTCGTGTCCAGCACCGTCCAAGGAATTGTGTCCCCAGAAAAACCAAGACGCACAAATGTTTCTTCAAGCTCCAGCCCTGGTCCCAAGAAGGATATTATCACAACCTCTCCAGCATCTGCAGTCAGCAAAGAGCCGGGAAAAGTCACTCCCAGCACGAGTCCAACCAGCCCCAACCAAAAATTCACCTTCAGCCCCCGTAACACAGTTACTCCAGGGCCTTTCACTAAGGGGCCTCTTCTCAGGTATGAGTAGCAAATGAACATACCTGCAAACTGTCAAAACTGTCAGTAAAGTGGGTTAGCAAAACAGATTTTTAAACCACATTTCAAGACACTCAGAGCAATGAAAAAAAACCCAACTCAAAACGGGAGAAATGAAAACTTAAATAACTTTGGCTACTTTAACTAAATTCTGACTAACCTCTTATCTTTGAATAGAGAGAGATTACTTCCAGTCTTACGCTTTTCTTCATGTTTATTTCCAGTCCGACCAGCCCTGGGTCAGGAAAAATTACCCCCACTAGTCCAGGGCCATCCAGCCCAAGACCAGCTACAAGCCCACTGACCCCCAACAAGGTAAGACATCTGTGGCTCTTAAGTGTTAGAGCAAGAAAGCTCTACATTGTTGATTGTCAAGTGTATTTTTGATGTTTCCTCTCAGGAGGAAGGTGGTACCAGTTGTCAGGTTGAAGAAGCATCATTATCTGGTGATGCTGCATGAGGTTTTTGGATTTTATATTTGTTGATGGTGCGATGCAAAGGTTCCCCTTTTGCAGTACCTCAATTGTGGAAGCATATTTTCTCTGTTTTTGTATTAAGACATTTGGTGCTACTTTGTGAGACAGCAACGAGGGCACAAGTGCAGGCTGAACATGATGCTATTGCCTCTCTTTGAATCTCAAATGATACAGAACAGGCCTGGATTTGTTGCTTCATGTATTCACATATTCCTCCTCCTACATGGGAATGACATTGTTTAAAGAGAGGATTTTTATATTTTGTTGGGATTTATTGGTGGTGAAAGTGTGCTGGTGGTTGCGGACACAACAAGTACATGGGCCGCTTGTTCATGTTACAGGTTTGAACAATTGTCTCACTGAATTGTAGAGTTAGCAGGATTAACTCAGTCCTGAACTCTGTTCCTCTTATTGGTCTTGCTGAAATGAAAATTAAATCTTGTCTTTTTGAGTGGTGAGCTGTAGGACAACAGAATTACTTTGGACATTTGTCTTTTTTTGCTGCATTGCTGTTAAGCTGCTTGTCAGACTGCGCCAATTCCAAGTTCTTTTGCTTTAGACTTGTTCTCAATACAGTTGTTTGTGTGCATCAGGTGACATTGGTACTCTGAGTCATCACTGCTTATAAAGTGTTTGAGTTGAACCCTGAAATATTGTCACATTGTCTATCTAGCAATACCATTTTTGAGCTGCTGGTTGATCCAAGGGCTGAGTTGGAGCCAGTCACTAGGAGTAGCCATGCCCCTTTGGAGAAACTCCTTGCAACATTGCATTTTCTTTAGTCTGGATCATTCCAGCACATCAGCGCAGTTAGTGCCGACATCTTCTAGAGTACTTTTTCAGGTGTGCTGTTCCAAGTGTTAAATGCTATGTCATGCAGGATGGGCAAGTATATCCAGTTTCCATGCAGCCTGGACACAGTAAATGACTCAAAGCACACCATTCTAAACGAAAAACCCTATGAAGGAACCTAAATATTGTGTCATGTTTTTCCAACTCCATAGCTTCAAATGTCATTTTTCATTTACAATCACTCTGTTCCCCCAACTTTCCATGGAGGCAGATGGTAGCACACACAAAATCCTCATTCAAATACTGCGCTCTGGACCACTTTTGCACCTGTTATCAACTGCACACACAATCCTTGTAGATCACCCACAACACACCCACTAAAAAGTAAGAGCATTTTTTAGTGTGGACACGCTCTTATGTAGGATCTTGGTAGATCAGGCCCTATATCTTCATCACTCCTCTGTGCTGCTTTATAATGATAGCCTCAGGCAACATCTTTCTTACTGACAATGGTTCACTGGGTACATACATAGCAGAATAGAGATTAGTTTGATTTTAACTCTGATGAAGGAAGTTTGCACTGCCCGTGTTAGTTATTGCCTTTGTTGGATGGTAATTACTGTTTACAGGTCTATTACTCAGATTTACTAATATAAAGCTGTGGAAGAAGCTGTAATAACCTTCATTAGCACAACTGAGAGAATACAGGCTGACAACCATCTGTTGGCAGCAGTGAGTATCAGGAGAGAACTGGAAAGAGCACAGATCATACAGAAGTAGAGCAGAACAGAAACCAAATCAAATGTTTAATTGCGTGTTGTTGGTTTTTGCACAAACAGTTCCTTGCTGCTCCACTGGTTTTGAACAGTTTGGACATTTCTTGTTCAAATCCAGCGTCAATTGTTTTTGAGTGAAATCTGTGTACATCCTCAGGGAGCACACCAAGCTTTACTTTTGCTTGTCAGAGTTGAAAGTAGAGCAGCCATTTCTTTACTGCTGTCACTGTTCACTCAGTCTGACCCCTCACTGCTGCCAAGCAGAGACTGACCTGATAAAACAGCAGAGAGTGATGTGTGTGTGTGTGTGTGTATGTAGTATATTTTTTGTGTGCTTTTGTGTCTTTCAGCGAGTGTTTGCCTGTGCATCCATGTGTGTGCGTTTCTGCACCTGTCTCTGCATGTTTGCTCGATCTCCTTCGTGTGTGCAGAGTGTTCACCGTGCGCTCAGAGTCCGGGCGATGCTCTTTTTTTGAGGTCAAAACGTGGCTCGGCTACCAGCTGCCATAAAACCAAGACAACAGCTGGAAAAGAAGAGGGCGGAGGGTGGAGGTGCACCGGGACAGCTGCCACATTTCTGAGTCGGCCTCTATTTTAGTGGAAAGAACTCCTGTCTGGCTGCTCTGATGGGAGGACAGGTGGAGGGGACATGAGGAAGGGGGGTGTGAGAGATTGAGGGATGAAAGAGGAGGATGAGGAGGAGGAGAGAGAGATGGACAGACTGCAGGAGGATGTCACCGACAGCAACAAGCAGCGAAAGGGTGGAACGGGAAAGTTTCAACTGGAAGATGCTTCTGTGAAAGTTTGCCAGCCGGACTGGTGATGATGGACTGCATCTGTATCCTCACTACAAAGGTGAGACAGAGAAAATAACAGCTGCAGAGAGGATGGTGTTCATCTTGGCTTTTACTTGATCATTCATTCATCAGAGTCACCACTTAAAACTGAATTTTTGAAATGTTTGAAGATTGAATTTAAATGTACCGTACTGTGCGTCTGCACATATTTAAGATGAAACCAAGCTAAAAGTCAGACTACACTCGTTTTAGTCCTCATAGTGTGTGTTTCCCACTAACCTGCAGCCTTAGTAAATCACGCTTGTGTAATCTAAGTGCACCTGCTCCGATTAGCAAAATCAACCTGTTAGCAGGTTTCTCCCCTCCCGGGCTTTGTGATATTTTCCACAGAAGAATGGACTGTAAGTTCCTTTAATACAGGGACAGACTGTGCTCTAGTAAAAGGACTCTAAAGGGAACGCTGCTTGGCTGTTGGTCCGACAACATGTGACACCCTGGGAGACAAGAAAATGGGTTGATGGGACACAAGCTTCCAGAGACTCGCCATCTGACTGACTGAGAGGACAGCTGACTGATTCACTGAATGGTTTCAAGGCATGACAAACTTTGGTGCTGAAAATGTGGCTTCCAAATTTGGCAGCATGTCCATGTATTATAGGTATGTTTTAGAAATGCATGGTTAATGTTGAAGGAGAGAGAGTTTAGAGTGAAAGCCTCTGATCATCTGCAGCCCTGCTGGATTTCTTTGACAAGGGTTGGATAAAGAAATATAACTGTAACATTACTTTTTTTAAGCAAATGGAAAAGTGAAGGCCCTAGTTTGATTGGTAGTGTCTCTACTTAGGTGTGTGACCAGTGTCCATAAATCTGTAAATATATGGCTAATGCCTCTGGTATCCATGCCTGATGTAATGGATACTCTTTTACTAGTCTTTTTAGATATTATGAGCTCTAGGATGAGTGAACTGACACCTTAAGGATGATAAAATAAAGATTCTTAAGCAAAGATTTTCCCCTACATCCTCCAGCAGAGGGCCATACACAGTATTAGAGATGCACAGATCCAAGTTATTAAGCCATCAATATAAATTTAACATTCTCTCTTTTCAATTTGAGGATGAGACAGAGAATTTGACTGTAAACCTCATCCAGCAAAGTAAAACCTTAAACTTGAGTTCAATAGACCTGTCCTTTGGATTGGACCTTTATCATTGACATCTGGTCTGATGTTTTCAGTATTGGACCTTGGTGCATCTCTATGAAGTTGTCCTGTGTCTTGCTTGGCATTTAAGTTGTTAGGATCACTTTGGTCCTCTCTGGCCAATGCCTTTTTCAGAGGATTTTATTGTCGGCAAGATTTCCGTCTATTTGTTCTCAAGCGCTCATACGTGGGCTTCGAGCTGCTTTACCCATTTGATACTGCACTTACAAGCTGTCATGATTTGTTGAAAAGTCACTTGTACTTCTACAAACTTGACAAAGCACTAATGGAAAATCTGTGGTGATAGAGCAGCCAGTAACAGTGGGCATGTGAGAAGTCTGATGTTTCTTCTCCAAAAGAAAACAAGTACACGGGTGTCAGAGAGTGGTGGCATGTTGCGGCTGTTTACTGTAGGATAGCAGAGAAGACTCTCCTAACAGAGTTTCTCCAGTCCAACTTTCCATGTACTTCACTGCCCAAGTTTGTGTTCGGGGAAACTGGAAGTACTACTTGTGTGACCAACTGCGTGAAAATGGGGGGCTTTTATATTCAGTTCTTAGGATACGACAGAGATATTCACAAAGTAGATTTTTGACACTTTTTATGTCCCTGCTGGTGCATTAATAACTTAACAAACAAACAGAATGTAAATGTAAATGGCATCTTCAAGGGAGATTCTGCAGGTTCAGCTCTTCATAGCACTTTCTCATCCGTCACTACACTTTCCACTTCACCCCGCAGACTTTGACCACTGGTTCACCCCGCTGCCTCAGCAAGAAGAACTGTCTTGCAGCCAGTTCACAACCATGCTCATTAGCTATTGGGAGCATGACCTTCTGGCATGCTGGCAAACAGAGGGATTTGTGAGTTTGAGACTGGGCAGAGAGTGAAACTCTCACTGACATGAATGATTACGTCAAGGATGCAAAAGTTTCCAGTGAGGGCCTGATTAGAGGGAAAGTAGTGTCACAGTCTTTTGAGTCAAAGAAATACTTTGAATATTAAGTTTAAGGGGACTGAGACATCACACATACATTAAAAAAAGTCTCCTGTCTGCTGGCAGATATACAAACACACTACAGGGACTCCATCTCAAATCCATCCAGTTAATCTGCTTAATCTCTTTAAGATAATGGATTAAAAGACAAAGGGTGTTCCCGAGCTCAAGACTGCAAGATAAAAGCTTGAGTATGCTTCAGTACTATCTTAGTCATCAGACTTAATTCATGGTGCATTTTGTCACATTAACAATAATGCAAACATACAAAAACTTACCATTGCACACAAGAAAAAACTAATAGATTTAAGAACACATTTCAGACCACTCTTAAGGGTTGAAGCTGCAGTTTATCAAAATCAAAGCACACTGCTCTCATCAATGAAACCCCGCCAATGGTAAACTCCACCTTTGTGTAACCCGTGTGTAATTGTTGTTGGTCATATTGAATGTCGCCGCCCTCCCGTGCTCCAAGAGAGCAAGAGTCTCTTAAGAGGCTTACCTTAGGCTGCTAATGGACTTTACAGAGGTGGAGCTATTTTGAGATAGACAAAGAGGAGACAAGAGACGAAAAATTAAGAGGTCCTCAAAGACTGGAGAGGTGAGGGATCAAGTCTGTGAGCAGGAAACCAATTACAGTTCTATGGTTAAAGTAGATTTTTCTTTTATTTTGCTTGAATACTTGATGCTCCGATATTCCGCGGATCTGTCTGTTCGAGCAGCAGTCCAGCTGGCACTGTCATGTAATTCCAAGGAGGGGTCAGTGCCAACAAATCAATGGTCAAATAATCAGGTACGGCAGCAGAGGAGAGGAGAGGGGAGGAGGGAAAGTCTCGTGCAGCTGCAGGACCACTGAGTCCTCAGTTACAGTCTGTACCTGCAGCAAACAAACAATGCAAAGTCGGACTGCTGTTACACAATAGCTCACCTCAGAGAAAGGCTGAAAGTCCTCTCAGGAGAACCACCTGTTGTGAAGAACTGGACTGTCTGGTGGATGTCTGGATGTCTTTGCACAGCCTGAGCTGTAGTAGGGCTGACGCTGGGCCAACACGAGGGATACGCATGGAGATGGACCATCAAAACTCCTCAGTGAGTGTAACGTCTCTTCTTTTACTTTGACCTGTTCTTGGGCTGTCTCTTTTCTGAAGAGTGCATGAAGTGTTGGGGTCTGTTCGAGAAGCAGCTGAAGTAAGGTTTATGTTATGATCAGCAAACTATACTTTAAATTTCTGCAGTTATTGTACGATCTGTATCTAAAATAGTTTAAGCAGGTTTGAAACCAAACAAAGGAGAGTATTTACAGAGTGCATAGATGTAAGTTTGTGTACTCAAAAACCAAACCCCATGGCTCGCATCTAAATATTCCAAAACATATTTAGATGGGAGCCATGATACACTTTTGTCTTGCATGATTTTCTTCATTTAGTAAACAGTATACCTGTTGTCACCTGTATGTATCACTCTGTAAGGTGCCCTCTAAACCATCTTAAACTCTGAAACTCTTTGTTCTACCCCCTGATTCTGTCTGGGCTCTTTAGCGGTGCCAGCATTCACAGAGACTGGCCGATAACCAAGAGGAGCTGAGTAATTAAGAGGAGTTAACCCTGAGCCAAAGGTTTTGACCTTAACATAAATGATTGCTGGCTTCTTGTGCTCTCCTCTGTGAAGTAGCTGAAAACCATTGTCTGAACTTCTCTGGCAAATGGTTTTGTTTTTGGCAAAAGATTTGTAGTTCCTTAGATTGACCAAAAATCACTACTTTATAAACCCTGAGTGCTCAGTCGAATTATTCCCTGTTTGTAGTCTGTCTTATGCTATTGTAAAACACAAACTGTTCAAAAATACACAGAGTCCACAATGGTTTTGATGTGAAATTTTAGGATGTCAAATGTTATCAATCAAAGTAAAAGAAATGTAAAATTCGGTGTGGTATTTGCACAGGCCTATACGTCACTGACATCCACTGAGCCACTCAGGTTGTTTCAAAGCAAGAAACTCTCAGCAGTTTCACCCACTTTTGGGGTATTTGTTCTCATAATTTTTGTAAACAAGACATCGTGTTTCAAAACAAATTCAGTGATGAGACGGCCAGTTCTTGTCTTTAAAACAGCAGAGAAACTTAAACATAAGAGAAGTTTAGGAAAATGCAAATACACTCATGATTTTGACACATCAGTAAAAATGGCTGTTTCAATCAGTTGGCCTCATCTTTTTTTGTAACTGTATACTTTTTCAGCACAATCTGAGCTAAGAATAAAAACTGAACAGGCTTGTGTCCGGATCAAGGGTCAAGGATGGTCATACCTGAACAAGGACTGTTGGGACAGCTGCTTTAACAACTACCTCTAAAACAGTTTTTTCCCCCTTTTTTAAAAACAAAACAGCTTGCACAATTAATTTCACACCAGCACAATGCTGAGGCCCAAGATGCTCAATGTGCAGACAAACAGTAGGAGCTTCACGCACTTGGCTCAGGTCGGCTCAGTCACAGCGCTCTTCACCCAGCTAACTTTGGCGTTTGACATTGACCTGTCTCGACCGTGTGTTGGGGTGGAAAAACTTTGTTAATTGCCCAGCCGTGGTTTATGTATACAAAAGCATGAAAGTCAACCTGACAATAAGTGAAACATTCACTCAAGGACACAGTAACACAATCCAGTAGCAACAATTAGTATGTTAATGTTAAAGAGGTCATTGTTAGTTCAAAGCCCCAAGTCACCATCAAAAAAGAAAAAAAAAAAAACTCAATGGGAAGCTGCTAACTGAAGGGGTTTCTGTGCTGTAAGACATTCAGATTTGTGAAACCAAGCCAATTCCAGAGGCTATAAGCAGTCAAGAGTCAGCTCTCATTTAGCGATCAGATCCTAAAGCTTACCCACAAAAAGCCCCACTTGGCTGATTACCAGGGCAAAGGGCTTACAAAGGACTCCAACAATGACTCGCCAGAGCCTGTCTCAGGTCAACTCACTCATTTGACTGAGTCGGTGTAAGTAGGATGTCGCACAAACACATCATGCTGGTGGAGTGTTGTGTTTCATGAAGGAAAATCTTGAATCCACTGTTATCACTTGTTCTGGGACTTTCTCCTCTTCTTTTTTCTGAGGACTCCTCCAGTAGCATTCCTATGCCCTTGTCAAGCTAACAAGGTAGCAGTGCTAACATTAAATTGCACATCTCATGCTATGCCTGAGCAGAGTCACAGCAGCTAATCCCATTACGCAGATGACTAATCTTCGCGGAGCTACACACTTACCATTACACATACACATAGACACACGTTTACTGAGAGATGCCAAACAGCAGTAGAACACACGCCGCAGGAGTTCAACACAGTTCAGTTTAGACTTGTCATCGATTTTTCTTTGGAAGGGGTGCGGCTTAATCCAGCTTTGTGACCCAATGACCCTTACCTGGCAGGATACTAAAGCGAGTAGATAAGAGTCGTTCTGTGTGTGTGTGTGTGTGTGTGTGTGTGTGTGTGTGTGTGTGTGTGTGTATTGTGAGGAAAATGTTCTTGTCATTTCCTCTTCTGTACTCAAGAGCTGCCAGTCTGACATGGTTGGAATAGGTACAGTAATTTTTTAGACTTGGTGTGGGAAAACTGTCTCCAGAGGATAACAAACATCCTCAGGTGATGTTTAGAAACTTTTTTTTCACGCAAGAGTTGTTTCAGTGGCAACAACTCTTCTTTGGTTATGATTCATTAGATTATCCAAAATATGTTTATAACTGTCAAGTGTCCAGTAAATTATATTTAACACACAGTTTGTGAAGATATTAGCAATTATATTCCTGTTCACATCGAAAAAACTGTGTAGTAATAGCAGTAACTCAAAAATGCTTTGCAGAGTAAAAGGATAAAAATGCAGGTTACAAACAACAGTATAAACAACAATATAAAAAAGTGTATGAAGAAAGCAGGATTCAAAAGGTTGTAATCGGATTGTGTTACCAAAATGTAAGTTTTACAGTAATCCAAGTTTAAAACGAAAAGATGTTGAAGAAGTGGGGTCAGCTGAGTTACAGATGTGGGCCTGTTTTTTTTTTTTTGAGTGCTTTGTGGATGAGAGGGAGGATTTTGAATTTGATATGGTGTGGGTCAGGGAGCCAGTTCAAGTTTGAAGGACAGGGGTGATGTGGTCACAAGATCGAGTAAAAGTGAGGAGGTGAACAGAGTTTTGAGAGTTCTGAGTGTACTGAACTGAAGTTAATTAAAGTGATTGAAGGTTGTGCCATGTAGGATGTTGTTACAGTAGTTGATGCGTAACGTGATGAAGGCATGGATGAGAGTTTCAGCCGCAGGGAAAGAGAGAAGGGTGAAGGTGAGAGATCTTTTTGAGGTGGTGGAACGATGTTTGTGTGACTGTGACTGTGTAGGGAGGAGGTGAGTGAACTGTCAAAGACAACTCTAAAGTTATGGCACTGGGATGAGGGTGAGAGGGTGGAGTTGTTGAAGGAGAGATTGAACTCTTATTTTACCATAGCTCATTTACATTTCAAAATACATATAAAATAAGCTCTTGGGTATTGGAAGATCTTCAATTATTTTTGTCAAAAATTAGGGATAGACTAATTATCTGTTGGTCTAGGCTGATTATTGAAGCCAGTATTTGCATTTTTGCACATATCGGCATTGATCTGTTTTTTTTTTTTTTGTTTTTAATTCAGTGGCAAATTGAAGAAAAACCATCTGGAAATATTTAATTTTAGCGCTGATTATCTCATTTTAAGTCCTAGATTAGGATCAAGTATTCATCTGAGACTTTTAATGATCACTTAGAAAGTCCTCTCGGTCCCTTTGATAAACATTTGTTTAAAGGAATTTAAACAAAGTGTTGGCATTTGTATTACTTAAATTATTGACACCAGTATTTTCACTTTTACTACAAATGAATGGCCTCCTTGACTACGAATAATCAATATCTGTATCAGCCCTGAAAAAAAAAAAATTGACCAATCTCAGAATGTAATCTTTTTTTAATTTTTGTTTTACTAAAAATGAGATAAATCAGGCATCTAGACAACTAATGGAAGTGCTGCTGTGTCTGTGTTTTGCCACATAGTGGCACTGTATGAATGACAAACACATCAATAAGCTGGATGCTACAATATTTCTGCTGCATTGACATGATGCTCTTAATTTTTTATGATTTCCTCTTGGTATTTTAATTAAAATGACTTTCTTTGATAATAGTCCATTAATGGGAAAAAACTTGTTTATTCCTGCTGCTCAGATGATATTTGTTGCTGGAGGGGGTTCTGCAGGAGTCACCATGTCCTCATACGGCATTAAGAGAGAGAGAGTAAAGGATATATATAGAAGAGAATTCACTCATGTGTAAGCTGAACACACAGCTGGTAAACGCTGATCATGTGACCACGTTTGAAATGTTGATGTATGGGCTCTTCTTTGATTGGTTACCGTGCTGGATGGAGAATCCGCCATGATTGGGGAGTAGTGTGGAGGTTACTACGCTCGCATACACACAGCGTGGTTATTTCTGTGCTGGCTGACCTACTAATGTTAACATGTAGTGCATGCCTGCTAGGCTCATGATGTTGCATCCTCTGTCTCCCCCTCCTCTCTCTTTTTCTCCCTCTCATATCTATCTCATTCATTCCTTTCTGCCTTTATCCTCCCTGCTATTTTTTCCTCCTTTATATCTTCTATTATATCCTTCCTCATGTGTGTTCCTTCCTTTTCATTATTTAGCAGTTTGTTGTCCAATATGTGAAGGTGACATAACAGTCTATCTTTACTCTCACTGTATGTATCAAGAGCAGGATGAGCCAAAGCGCCTGTGGCTCTCCCAGATGTATTATTGTAGTGTGTGTATGCTCGTGCACATATATCAGCAGGATCTCCATCTGTTCCCTGCCAAACAGAGACACTCATATAGCTGGTATCAGGATAACAAGCCTCCCTCACAAACCAAGACTTTTTGGGAGTCTGACTCAGAAAAACGTAAAAACAACCTCCATATTTTGATCAGACGGGGACTTATTTGAAGATCACCTTAACACTGAAAATGCTGACTTGACAGAAATAAAACAACAACTGTAAGTCGTCAGCTTTGATGTTTGAGGTGTTTTCTTGTGAGTGTGTGGTGCTTAAACTTCAAGTCATGCACAAAGCTCAGTCAACACCAACAACAAACAGTTAAACTCTGGCAGACATGCAAAGAGGATCTCATGGATTCAGAGGGTTTAGAATATTTCCCGAATAAATTTACTCAGAGAGATCCTGAATTTACAAGCATTTTGCAGATGACACTTTGTTTCCAATGAACCTCAAAATATTCCATATTTAGCAAGGAAAAGGTTGTTGGAATCAAGAATAATTTTTTCTATAAAATACAGCCCATTGGTAAAAATTAGGTTGTTCTGGCCATTTTTGCAAGGGGGTTAGTACAATTGCTGTGAGCAATTATGATTGCATTAGTAAAAGAATGACTCAAAATGAGCTGAAAAGGGGTGAGGTTGGGATAAGTTGATCAATAAATCAAGTACTAGAGTTTAATGCAGCAGTCTTATGTTTTGCTTGTGTAACCAAAAGTTAACAATTTATAACTGGAGTGATGTCACGTTGAAACAAAATGGTAATATGATATTGGATGATTATAGTTTCAACAAGTTGAACAAATATTGAAAAAAACAAACTCATTCATCTTTGAGATTACTTTGGAAACGTTGGTGATGCTTATATCATTGACATGATGCTAGCAGTACCAGGCCGTTTGCCATTGCTGGGTAACAAAGAATGTTTGTAGACTTAACTTAGACTCAGTTCACTCTGGCTTTTGCACTAAACAGAGGCTTAAGACCCATACTGAACTGTACTGACCCCATCGGTCCATGGATGGAGGCACAGTTTATGTGTTTTTTGAGGAGGTTCTTGCATTATTGCGGCTACCACCATACTATTTGTCCATTTTGGGACTCTGTTTAAGCTTTGCTGGAAAATAAAGACATTTGAATGGCTCATTTCACTGTACAAGAAATCCAGACAGCTAAGTAGACAAGTCAAAAGTAATTTGCATGTTGTGTCAAATGGGACTGAAATGTCACCAAATTGCTTTGAATATGAGTAAAGAGCGAAGCATACAGGTGCAGCCAGTCATACTGATACATGTGAGCAACTGCATCACAAAAAAGGCATCTTCTTCTTGGATGTGTGAATTGCCACAGACCTGTGTCAACACTTGAATGAAGGAGTTACCCACAGTGCTTGTTGAGCAGGTGACTGCAGGCACGTGAATGCTGTGACAGACTGGGGCTTCAAGATCATCTTTGGGTTGGCATGTTTCCACCAGCACATCCCTTAATTTATTTTCGTGAAGCAAACACTTTTGTCAGATAAAGTCAAAGGTTTTATAACAAAGATTATGCACATTGTATTTTTTTGTCAAAGGCTGAATTCCCTGTCTTTCTCAGAATAACTTTCACATCATTGCATATTTATATGACTTGTCTACCTGCATCACCATCAGAACTTAATTTTCTCCTCTGGTTTTTATTGATGAATCTTTTATCTCTTTAGAGTTAAACTCCTCAGAAATTATTTCTTATTCTTGACTGAACCATTTTAACTCTCACTTTTGGCACATTCTTGGCTTGTGGCTTGATCACTTCATCAGTTCACTGGTGAAATTCTCCTGTGTGGGGCAGGACCATGTTTGCCTCACTCTCTTACCTCATTCTTATCCTCCGTTTCCTCCCACATCATTCTCCTCTCTCTCTCTCTCTCTCTCTCTCTCTCTCTCTCTCTCTCTCTCTCTCCCTCTCTCTGTCTCTCTCTCCCTCTCTCTCTCTGGCTGTGTTGTTTGTTTTCCAGTCGAGGTGAGGTGACAGAGACGACCACAGAGAGACGACTGTGTGTGTGTTTGGACCTGTGTGTCTGTGTGTGTGATGGTCCAGATGGCCCAGCCGTCAGCATCAAGAGGCTCGGCTGTGGAGTGCGCTTTGACTTGTTTGACTTCCGTTGCCCTTTATCCTCCCCTAAATCCTCACTGCAGCTCTAAATCACCGGTAGAAGAAACTGTAGAGACAATGCAGAAAAAGTCTGGAGACGGTGCCCAATTTGGAGTTCTTATGGAAACAGCACTGTTGAAAAATAGAAATCTGAGTCAAGCTGACGTGAGTTGACAGCTTAGAAAGATAATGTTTGGTGAAAGTTCACAAAGAGGTCATCTAAATCATTCTGCATTATTAACACAACTATTGTCAATTAAAAACAGGGTGTAAAAGATTTGCAAACATTGTGTTCTGTTTTTTGTTTATTTTATGTTTTACACAGTATCATCGTCTTTTTGGAGTCAGGTTATGTAACAAACAGACCCAAAACTTTGATTTTATCCTGCTGACTGTGTTTCCTTCTCTCTGCTCTTCATCACACCTGCAGCTCTCTGCCAGTTTGAGAAATATTGACTTTTTGAGGAGTCCCATAGGTGCACCAAAGGGATGAAAAAGTTTAATACAAATTTTGATTCAGACAAATAGAAGAAGAGGGGGAAAAAAAGATGACAGCGTCACTTTGTCACTACATGTTTTGTTTCTCCACTGCAGTCACTGATGCTTGTAAGGTGTCCTCAAATAGCAGCAAAAGAACAAAAAATGTCTTAGTACAATCCGTCACGCACACCAACCATGTCTTTTGGATGGTAAACACCAATTCAGAGCACATTTATTCAAAAGTCTTTGCAAAATTTTGGGGGAAATCCAACATATTATGCTTTGAATATCTGTGAACAGTTCAACAAATGTTGGTATGTGTTTAGTGTCTTTTCTGTACCAGCTCTGGTTGCAGTGTTGTAGAAAAACAAAACTGAAACATCCCAATTTTTGGGGGCTTTGGAGTTTGATTTTTGTTGCTGTTTTGTCAAAACTGTTGTATGATGAAAGATCAGGTAATTAGCTTTCGCTGGAGTTTGGGCTTTCCTATTTTCTTGGTTGCTCTTGAACGTCTCTAGTGTTACGCTTGATTACAGTATGTTGCCGTCGCTCCACTTTCTGTAACCAGACTCATATTGTTCTACAGAAAGAGTGAAAATCTGGACAAAGAGTTGTCAACAGCTCCTTCTTAAGTGTAGAAGTTAGCACAAAAATAGACACAGTTTGAATCTGGCATTATATAATCAAAATCTGATATACTTTATTGATCCCTGGAGGAGATTTGGTCATTGCCATTGCCCTATACAGAATAAACTATAATATCAAAGTAAACTCATGATTAAACTAAGCAATAACATTGATATAACAATAGAATAAGTAAGACCCATAGAATAATTGGAATAAAGAGCATTGAGAATTATGTAAGTAATGAACAATATTGACAACAGTCTTGTAACAGAAGATTAAATAGATGCAGACATGAGAGAAAATCAGACATATATATATATATATATATATATATATATATATATATATATATATATATATAAATGGATTCTAGAGTAACCAGAATCGAAGCAGCCAGCTGTTAAACCAGCTTATCAGTGTTTATCAGGTCAGCTGGTTAATTGCTCACTGGCTGCTGTGTGACAGTTTTGTACACAAAGGGAAATCACTACTAATACCCAGATAAAAGGACTCTGACCGGCCAGTAACTTTCACCTGAGGCCATGCTCAGACTGCCTAAAATACTGCAGTCCTCTCATCCATTTTAATTAGTCCAGTCTGGGGACACAGCAGGGGTGTCAACTCAGAGGACTCAGGTAAAATAAAAAATAAATGCAGGGTCAGACTGCAAGAAAGTGACCTTGACTAAACTTTTGCTGCAATATGAAGTGACAGATTATTTTGCATATGCTCTTCATCAGTTGACTGTAGGAGTATCGTGGCCTTGGTAATGGAACTAGAATTCACTCGTAGGGGACTTTATTCTATTTTTTCGGGTTGATCCTGGATGATACTTCAGTGGATAACTGTCAGCGGTGAGTTTGTCAGTCAGTTTGTTAACCCATAGACCGTATAAAACATGGACGTAGTCTGCGTGATGTCGCCCGTCTGTTACTGGGACAAGTGACAAGTGCCCAAACTCACAGCTACTGGGCGCAGTCACGTGATCTGAGCTGTGGCTCTGATTGGGCAAGCTTGCTATCTTAATGTCTTCCAAACGACAGAGTAAGATAAAACTTAACCCCCCCCCCACAGTGTGTGCCGTGAGTGAAATAAGCGATCCAGATAGAGAGTTTTTGTACCAGGCTTTCAATATGCTAATTTTGGCTCTGAAAACTGCATTTTTTTGGTACATCTGGAGTCAGCCTCAAGCTGTCACTCGGGAAACAGCAGCTTTTGAGCACTTCCGTGTTGTCTCATTTTTTTAGACTGGAGGTTGCCGCTTGGATTAACCCTAGAACACTCTAGCTTAAAGAAGTTACACCAACACTATTGCTGGGCATATTTTACCCAATACAAAATACCCAATAAAAATACTGCTTATCAAAATATATTGAAGTAGATCAATGAATGGCAAAGTGAAGTACTCTACTTTTACTTTTCCATATTTTACATCTAATAGAATGAAAAATGGTATCATTAGCAGACCCAGAATTAAGGCCCTTAAATTAGTGAAAAATCACATAGCTAGTGATCAAAAATTCCTAAAAAATAGAAAAAACTGAGCTTAGGACTTTTTACTCTGGTGTACTGGTGCACACAAAACATAACCACTGCTTTGTCAATATTGCAGGATAATAGAAATGGTGTAAACTGAACACTCCTTAGTTTCTGGAACCCCTTCAACCTTGATAATGGTACCGATTGAATACTACAGATTGTGGCTCTTCCTGCTCATGTACCCAGGTCACGACCCTTTCGTGATGAGCAGAAGCTGTAGATGAGAGTTGAGACCAAACTCTCAGTGATGCAAACAGTGTCTTTACTGTTTTCCTTCAACTGAGCTGTGTTGCTATTTTTGGACATGCACCTTCTCTCTCTGGCGATTCAACTACCGCTGGCTGATGGATGTCATTTTTCATTTTTTTCAAGAAGCATTGACATGACACTCAGCTTTGTAAAAACACGAAGTTAGGAATAAAGAATAAAGAAGAACACATCCGTCTTAAAGCATAAGAGCTTCCATATGTGACCCGTAGAGGCGTCGTCATCCTTATGTTATCTCATTTGGCAGAAGAGGGTGACCTAATATTTTGTTTATTTCATTTATCTATTGACCTGAAAATATTTACGATTTTATCTTTAAATGGCACGCTACCAGAACAGCGTCCTGCTGCCAGCACAAAAACGACGCTGTGTTCAGAAGTCAATTGAACAAGTCACCCTAGTAATGTGTGTGTGTTTGTGTATGTGTGTGTTTTTAGGAGATCATGGCTGGTGACTCTGGGTGATGTAACAACATTATCTCTGCCCTTACTCATTCATTCTTTATGCCTCTCTACCCCTGTCTCTCTCCACCAATGTTTTATTTGGTCGATTCAATCTTCACCAGCCCGTATAATAATGTAACCCTGTCCCCCTCCTCTATGCTTTCTCTCTTTGTGAGTGTGTGTGTGTGTGTGTTGTGAGTGTGTGTGTGTCAGTCAGAGCATCACTGCTGCAGGTGGGAAAGGGAGAGAGAGGGAGGACACATTTTTAATCCCCCCCTGCACCTCGGTGAGCAGGTCTCTCCTCTCCATCTCTTCCTTTTCTCTCTGACTCTCATTGATCTGGCTGCTGAGAGGCGGGCCAAGGGAGGCAGTGGAGCGGAGCGAGGGAGAGCGAGCAGGAGAGAGAGAGAGTGAGAGAGGGAGAGACTCACAGAAAGACAGCGATAGGACCAAGAGAGGCACACACTCACAGAGAGAGAGAGAAAGAGAAGAGGTAGAGGACTGGGACTGCTGCTGCACAGGAGGACCAGAGGGACCATACTGACACACACACACACACACACACACACACACACACACACACACACCCACACACACACACACACTCACACATACATACACATACACATACACACATATACACACGCATAAACATTTACATTCATTCATGCACACACTTACTCACATGCACAGAGTGACCCACACATGCAGACATTAACAACAATAACAAACACACACTGAGGCACACACACATGTGCCACTTCCACTCATGACATGCACACACTGACCACGTTGCTCCCCGCGTCCTGACCAGCTACGAGGAATACACAGATGAAGATGATGATGATGATGATGAAGAAGATGAGAGCCATGAAGAGTGAGCGAGAGAGGACGCCGGCCTGTCACAGCTGAGGACCGTAGCCCGGCGGTGGGGGGGTGGGGGCGGAAGGGGGGGCATTGGGGGGCTGTGGAGGGCCGGTAGAGTGGGCTTTACTGTGGGGACAGCATGGAGCGTGGCTGATGGAACACATGCGTGTGCATGTGTGTGTGTGTGTGTGGATGTGTGTGAGTGTAAAATGTGTGTGTGAAGAATAGGATGCCCCCCCAGCGCGGGACCCGCTAGCTAACGTTAGCCACATGTTGTGCCACTGCAAAGTAGCATGCACCAACAACACCATATCTCTGATGTTTGGATGCAAGGTAGGTAGAGAGTCTGGGAGTTTGTGTGTGTGAGTCTGTGAAAGAGAGAGACAGTGGAAGAGAGAGAGAGAGCGAGAGAGAGAGAAATGCTGGGGGTAGAAGTGAAGCAGCGGACAGTGAGAGAGAGACACTGGCTGGGGCAAAATGTGCAGAGAGAAAGAGGCGAAGAGGTAATGACTAAGCTTGTCAGGGGACTCTGGGTTGAGGTAAACTGAGGTGAGAGTTAGTAGCCGGCAGGAGAGAGAGGTCCTGGCTTTCTGTGTGTGTGCTTGTGTGTTATCCTATGTGTGTGTGTGTGTGTGTGTGTGTGTGTGTGTGTGTGTGTGTGTGTGTGTGTGTGTGTGTCTCAAAGCAGTGCAGACAGGGAGGCAAAAAGCAGGTTTGTGTTCTGCTGTCTGATTGCGTATTGCAAACTCTGCAGTAACTCGATAACTAACATCCTCACTCCGAGCTCTGTTATCTGACTCTTCTCTCAAAAGATTAGATGCTTCAAACTATTTAAACCTTTGGCTTCTGTAGGAAGCACAAATTACAGAGAGACTGTAAATATGTGTTGTACAAAAAGTAGCTTCATAGATTTACAGAATCCATGAAGAGGCCTCTGTAAATTTTAAATCTTCAGTAAGGACTTGTTGCATGTGTTTGAGCCACTACAGATTGTTTTCCAGTTTGCCATACATTTGAGCAAACCATGAAGAACTACAGACTAACCTCCACTTAAAGTTTCTCAATCCAAAGTTGGAATTGAGACAGTCTTGAGTTGTCAAACTAACAAATCAAAAGTCAAAAATGTTGACTTTAACATCTCAGCTAAAGTATCTGTAGACCTCACATTCAGGAAGTTTCAGCACAACTCTTAGATACTTTTGCGAACTTTTGTGTAACCTTGAAGTGGAGAGTTATTGTTCCTACTCTTATTTCTGTCAGTCAAACATTTGAAAGTGAAAGAAACACTTGGCAATTGAATTTGAAAAGTCTAATGTTAAAAAGTTTTAATGTTCATTTTTATAAGGAGTGTCCTGATCCGATTTTTATAGTGGATATCAGTTCATTATCTGCTCAAAAACTCATATTATCATTTTTTGTTGCAGCTGAGTGCAAAACTTGACATGCACAAGTTTCCCATTGTGGCACAGAACTGGGGAAGTTTGATATATTTTAACTTGAAACATTCCCTCAAAGCTTATTCAAGCCTTACAAGACTTAAAAATAGAGCTGAATGTCACACCATTCATGCTGATATTGTATCGGTTCACTACCGTTGTCAGCCAGTCCTCAAGGCTACAATATTGGTATTGTATCCGAAGTGGAAAGGTTGTATCAGGACACCCTTTATTTTTAGAATATAAATGAGCATTTTCAGATGAAAGCGTAAGCACAAGAATTTCAGTCGACATTCACCACAGAGGATGATGACACAAAGATGCAAAAGTTCAGTTTTTGCTCCCTGGGTGTTTGTCTCATTACTCTGCGTTGATGTACAGCTGGAGTACTCAGTTCGAGGCCCCCGAGCCAAATTCTGCCCACAGGCAACCTCTGAGTGAACCCAACCCAACCTGCATACATGAATCCAATACATTTTGACAGTGAGCTTTTAGCAATGAGCCATCCTACTTCATTCCTGTCTTGTTGCACACGCCTTGTGCCAAAAGGCAAAAATAACAAAATCAGGTGTTTGGCTGATTTCACTTTCAGGTTGATGTCACTGTTTACTTTGAGTCTCACAGTTTGCTTCATCTCATCATCTTTTTTCAGCCAGGAGTTGGGTTATTAGGTTAGGTTGAGTCAGCAAAATGGCTTCAAAACACCCCTTTGGAAAATTTGATGGGTGACATCACTGAGACTACATCTATGTCTTATTCAGACAGTTACCTGAACTGAACACAACCCAGTTCAGTTTGTTCATAAATTTGTATTCTAGTGATTTCACATGCCTTTTATCTTGAGTCATCTGTAAGAAAAAGGAAATTAAAGCAGGCTGACAGAGCATGTGCACCCCTACCACATTATTAAATAATTACCCCCGTATCCCTTACGAGAGGGCTCTCTTCTTATGTAACGTCGAGCTATGCTAAGTGAACGAGCTTTGGCTAAAATTGGGAGTCATCATCTCGCAGAGTACTCAGAAACTGTTGAGTGGAAAATCAACACATGAAATATTAAAGTTCCATCCGAAGAGCTTAAGGAAGTGTGCCTTTGATGTGGAGGAACTGTTGTTACTGTGTGCTGCATCTTTGAAGAGCCATTAAACACACAGCTTAGCCCAAAACGGCTTCGTGAACGAGTCTATAAACTTAACTAAACTGTACAGTGAGATGAGAAATATGGTGAGGCACACAGAAGGGAAAATGCAATCTGTACGAGTGTGGAGAATATTTACTTCTCAGTGGAGTTCGTTTACTTATTTAAATGTCTTTTATTAATTTAGCAGCCATGAAAGAGATAATAGTTCACTGAAAAAGGTTATGAAGAAAAAAAAACGTTCAGTTTCTGTTATAAATTCATGATATGTGAAGATCCTGTGGGACTGTTGGGGAATGAGTAGCTTTGTGAGCATGCATGTCTCTGCTGATGTCCAGTTCAGCAGTTAGGCCATAATGAACTGTGTGGACTTCACTTCTGTCCTATTAAATCACTTCACCATGACAGCCTGTTAGATAGAGGCAGGCCGAGAGACAACTGCAAGGCTGGAGCTCTAGAAAGAGAGAGAGGGGGAGTCAGCATGAGTGTGTGAGACATGAGGAGCCCTGCTTTTGTCCTCTACAACTAAAAGTGGCGAGGGGAGCGAATGAGTGTCTCCTCAGGATAAGAAGAAGTTGCTCAGGGCTTTTAGTGTGCAGATAACATTTTTTGGGAGATGGTCGTGTTGGTCAGCTGCCATCTTCCATTTGCAGACTTCCATCAGCTTGCGTGATGAAAGGGACCATGCTCCAGCTCTATTATTTATATTTCCATAGTTCAAAAATGGCTCTGGTCGAGGATAAAGTTGGTTTTGATGGACCTGTGTGTGTATCTTGTTTTTTTTCTGCAGATGCATCTTTTTGTCAGTTTTTCTTCTAATATTGAACAGGATGCAACATTCAGGAAAAACATAAAATGAATTTCCAACCATTTTTATGAAAGATTCTTTTTAATAATGAATTAAAACAGCTAAAAGAATTGAAGCAGATTTCAATAGTTGAAGCTTTACTGTTAATTGAACGCTTTCTTCATCCCTGTTTCAGGAACTGATGTAGGATTGTGCTAAATGGCCTTAGAATGAAACCCTCATGGTCAGTAGGACTTATGATTTTAACAGTTTTTTTTCTTTTCTGTCTTCACAAAAACAGTAGAAATAAAGAAGCTTTGTCCCCAAATTTATTTTTTTATTGATTAGCTCACTGTTTTGGTCAACAAAGAAGAAAGATGTTTCAAGGCTGACACCAGTCATTGTTGATAAAATGCACTTTCAAACTCACCAATGTCTGTTGTAGTGGCACCCAAACCCCTTTAGATTTTTTCACGGCAGTTGCACAAATCTGGGGTTGATTTTTTTTTTTTTTTGGTTAAACTCAGGTTGCTCCTCAACATATAATGTCACCATATTATCGGCAGTGTACAGCCAGACTGAATCTGTAACAGCTTTCCTCTGGTTTCTCCCCTGTCATGTGTGAAACAGTAAGAAGATATAAACATCCTCAGCTTTTTACCATATCAGGATTGTGGCCTCCAGCATCTCATAATGACACAAATTTCACTCAGCTGCTCGCCTTTGTTCAAGATGTTAAAATAAATTAGTCGTGTTGTTCCTTTTAGCTGCAACAAACCTTGCAGCAGACTGCGGTTTGTTCGAGGGCTGACACTGGAAACCTGAACTGGTTCCAAACAACTGATGAGACTTTGGCTCGCTTGGGCACAGACTCTTCATTATCACTGGCAGCCATGATGTTGTTGTGGGTGTCTCCGGGGAGAGTGTGAACTTTGGGAGCAAAAGAGGAGCAGCACTGGAAGTTAAGAGAAAACCTAGATTTTCATTCTTGAAACTTGTCCAAAACCACTGATAGGAATTAGTCAATGATAAAAAATTTACTTTTCCGCCGTTTACTGGAGATCAACTTTTACTGTGAGGCAGTTCCAAGGAAAATAATCTTCATACTGCAAATGCAATAAAAGTTGTCCCAAGTGAGCCGGATACAGATTGATGTCTTTTTGCTTATGTTATATAGAAAAAGCCCTCGCATACGATTAATCAGAGACTCCTCGATCAAAACTTCGTACAAAACTTTTTTAATGTTTCTGTGAAGATTTCCCTCTCAATATAGGTATCATTTGTATTGATGATACTCAGCTTATAAGGCCTTCATTTATTGGTAGGACGAGTTTCATCCCTAGTGAGGTAGGAATATTTGTGTTACAAAGTTAACGATGGTTTTAATGATCACCACTTGTCTTCCAACAACATTTATTGTTGGCATTGCAGTTATGCAAGTTCAAATGATAATTACACTCTGTTGGACAAACAAGCACAGTCCATATTTGGGAACTTTCCTCTGTTAGAACAGGAAAACTATCTCACTGCTTCCCCCAGTTTGTAAAATTTGCTGATCCTCACATTTATAGCAACATATCTGACCAATCTTTCACACTAATTGGCCAGTGTTGGGGCTAAAAAAGCTAACAGCATCTCACCAAACCCTCTCGAGGATGTCTTCATCTCCTGGTCCTTTGTCAGCAGTTGATGTTCTGGGGAAAACTAAAAGTGTCAAGTACAGAGTGTAATGAAGTGTTTGTGTTGTGGCAGTGTTGTACACAACCCCAGTGTGCTGACTTACTGACAGAGTGCGGATGTGTTGTTAATTAGTGTACACAGAACAGCACCCAAGGGACGGGTTACAATTAGCACTTAAAGCTACGTCGATTTTTGGGTTAGAAAAGAAAACAAACCTTTGTATGAATACAGTAAATAGTTGCCAAAATCCATCAGTCATTACTTTGTTTGGTTCTTATGATTTTAGGGTGTCATGACAGAATGAGGTGATGTGTGCTGGACGTGCATTGTGCTATAACAATGAGATACTTAGCCTGTGTGGCACCTTGAAACAGTTTTTATGAGAACAAAAGGATCCCAAGATTACCCTGCAGTAGACTCAAAATGACAAGATGATTCATAGAAAAGCTTCTCTTAAATTCCTGGGTCTTTTTGTGTCCCGTAGTTTTTTCATTTCGACATCAAATGTCAAACCAGTGTTTGCAAAAAAGCTACTGTTTCTCAATGATTTAATCTTTATCATTGCTGAAACACGAGGAGGCACTGGCACTGAGAGAATAGAGTGGAGTGTAATTTAGTCATGATAACCAGAGAAAAAAAAAGATGGACATGCTCACTGAACATTGTGTGAGGGGGGAGGAGATTGCATTTTCTATACATGAGGGTGAACTTCACTCCTTTTAGCCTGCCAGCATGTGTCCGATGCTGAGGCAGTTCAAAGTGCCTGACAAGATAAATCAAACACACCTTAACTAGGTCAGTCATTTCAACACATTCAAAATAGATGAAGCTGTTCCTATATTTTTGCTCAGGTCTATAAAGCCTGAAGTGTAACTGAAGTCTTGAGACTTTAATCCATGGGTTTTCACCTTTCAGAATTTGATTTTCCTCCTCCTCCGCTGCATGGTAAAGCTACAAATCCCAGCAGCATTTTAAAATGGGAATTTTTCAGATATTTTTGGGGCTTTTTAACCTTTATTTGTAGAGGATATGATAGGACAGGACAGTGGGTAAAGCAGGAAACCGGGAGAGAGAGCAGGGAATGACATGCAGGAAAGGGGCCTGAGGCTGGAAGTGAACCTGGGTGCCCGCTGTATGGGGATACAACTGAACCATTAGGCCAAGCCTGTGCTTATAATGTGTTTTTTTTTTACTTAAATTTGACATTGTTTCCCTAGCTCTGTAAATTAAATTTACAGATTAACACCAACTCATTATCTCGTCTTAGTGAAAGCACATCAAAGTGCAGGGAAAAATGACATTAATCCTTTATTTCAGCTTTAAGAGGATTAAGTGATCTACACTCCATCAGTAATCATGATATATGTAATATGATTGCTTTGCAAGTTATAGATAATGGTGCATTACCGGCTTATGATTGAAACTTAACTACAGGCCAGGTGTTGTAGCTTCAAAAAAAGGCAAAAAGGAGCATCCTCCAACTAAAAATGATAAAAAGTGCAAACAACTTTAATCAAAGGTTAAAGAAGTCAGCACAGATAAATGTCCTTTCTCAGCTTTTATTCAGGGTAGCGCACAGCGTAGCAACAGAAATGTTTCAGCACAAAGTTTTCATCAGCATTGCATATGCATACCAAAACCGCCCCTTCAATACAGGAAGTTGTGCTCACTTTCAATTAAAAACTTCATCGGTAAAACATAACTTTTGCAACATCAGGCAGGCACTGGATCTCATCATGAGTCATATGTCACTGAAATACCTCTGAGTCAAACCTTTATGTATGGCCGTACACTTAAAGTATCTTGAGGAACAGGACTTGGTAGGTAAGTTATGTTAGCCTCTAATCAGGGGACTGCAGAAACACTGGGATCGATGACAATAATGACAGCTTCCCACCTTGGAGCCAATCAGAATCCAGTGTCCAAGGAGACCTTGGTATGATTAAAATCATGAGTGGATGAACTGAAGGGCAAAAATAGAATCCTTGAATGATGATTTACTATTGTCGAGAAAATGACAATAATTGGTGCGAGAAGAATGTCCTAATTATTCACACACTTCATTAGCAGCCATAAGATCTACTCCTCTGATAAATGTGAGGACTGAATCAGACATTGGCTGACCTCAGATTATTAAAACATGTTAATGTTATGCTGTCATTGTAACTAAATAAATCTGGTCATCAGCTGTTGTCTCAGATTCTGTCTTTGGCGATGACTACTTTTGTACTTCATGCCAATAAAGCATGAGAGAGTGCGTGATGTGGGAGAATGAAAAGATACAGAGAGAGACAGAGAGAGACTGAGGCACGTGTGTGTGTGTGAGAAGTCCCTTACGGCAGAGGATCCCCTGCTCTTTCATATCTCACCAAGCGTGACTAACGCCCCGCTCTACTCTGACACACACACACACACACACACACACACACAAACAGATAGAAATGAACACACAGACATGTACGAGGATGCTGAATCTGCTCCCAATCTAGTCACGTTTCTCTGGCTACGCAAGACTGCCTGACACACTAACACATGACAGCAACAGTGTGCACCCCCTTTATGTGTGTGTGTGTGTGAGTGTGTGTGTTCAGAAGGCTATCTACAGGCACAGTCCTGATTAGGGAATGCTTTTGCTAGTTGAGCAAGCACACAGACACACACGCGCACACACACATACACACTGTGATGTAGAAACAGACATATTTGGTGTCTCTGGTCATTCATGCATCACTTGGTTTAGGGTTGTTCTTGTGCCATGTGAGAATCAAAAGCCTAATATAGGATTTTAGATGACGACGTGCATGTGTGTGTCTGTGTGTGTGAGTGTGTGAGTGCAGAGGGCAGTAGCAGCAGTGTTGTGACAACACTGAGAGCCAGGATCTCTGCAGGGTCTTAGTGCCTGGCTGTTCAGCTGCAGCTTCCAAGATTGTTTTGAGGCGTTTGTGACTAATTGGCGGGCGAGCGGTGAATGAAAAGATCAGAGCGCGAGGCAGGGAGGAAATGAAAATGCGCTGAAGGTCATGAGCTGAGTTCAGATCAGTTCATTATTGTGGGAGCCGTGTTTACTCCCAATCAGAGTAAATGAGGGGAAAGTATGCAAGAAGGGAAGCATGGGGCGACAAACACACACACACACACATTTAACCACACAGGCCCGTCAATTTGAATTCACAGGAATTAGCTGATAACGTTCTGAGCAGAAGTGCTCTCCTGTGCACGACAGCCGCCCACCCTGTGCCCCGAAACACAGATTTGAGAACAAATTTAGCATCTTGTTGCTGACCAGGATGAAAGTCAGCTGTGCTCCGGTCAGATGGTGGTGCTTTCATATTTCGTTGGCCTCTTTTTGAGAAGCTTTATGTCAATTTATGGATCTTGAAACAGCATTATGTAATTGTTTTACCCAGAGTATTAGCCTCATATAATTTGGTTGGTACACTGAGTTGTAATGTGGAAAGTTGTGTCTCTATCATTCCAGCTGTGGGCCACTAACCTCATTTCTGCACTTTGCAAGTTTGAATGTGGAAGTCAATGAAATTGTGCTTCTCCTGGTAACGCTGTGTGTGTGTGTGTGAACAGAGAAATCAGCCATCGAGACCAATATCATTAATTCTTGTTCCAGGCCTTAGATGTGTTTACTTGGCTCTATAGATGCGATCTTTAGATTTGGTGAGTTTTTGGATTTGGGGGATTGCTGGCGACCTTAAGTGAACAAGTTAGTTTAAATTCTTAAAACCAGAAGATGCTGCTTGGATAAATCGTACTACTTTATTTCATTTCAAGAGTAATTTTCCCTTCATTTTCCCTGGTGTCTGCTTGTAATGGAGAACACTTCCACACATCATTGAAGTCCATCTAAAAGCTTTTTTCTAAAGGAAGAATTGATTTCATGTTTCCAGTAAAATTGGTGTGATCTGTGAGATTTTTAATCAAGAATATCTGTGAAAATCTCTCCAGATGTGAAAAACATTTTGCTTGAAATTCCCACCAATGGATATAGTGACAGTACTTAAAGGACCCAAAAGAAAATCGAAGGGGATGCTCAAGGGAAATTGCATCTGACTGTCACTGTTTTGAAGGGGAGCACTACTCGGTCACTGTAAGGACCTCAGACATCAAACTGTATTTTCCAGTCCTATATGTTTTCAGAATCACAGCGTCGGACACATTATCACCTAAAGTGTGTCACAAAATACCTCCTGACAGGGGAAAGGCCATTACACGTGTTTCTTAAACAGCCTTGGCCTGAGAACAAAACGTCTAAATTTCTCTCTTGAGAAGACGGTTTAATTAAGACTGCAGGCTGTGTAGTTACTCATTCAGAGACACATAAAGAAGCTGAATGATAAATCACATGGGCACACTGTTTTTTTGTAGTTAAATATAATTCTGGAAATAGGACATTGTTATTGGCTTTCATGCATCCCCTGGAAGCTTGCCAAAACTGTCATCATTACCACACACGCCTAACCCTGATCCGAACCTCTGACCCTGACCTGAGGCCAGCTCTAACCCCTTTCATCTCTGCTAAACAGTCCACCTTTTAGGAGTCCCAACAGTGTTATAGTGATCACTGGAAGGTCTGCCTCTGTTGGCTTCAAAAAGAGATGTTGTACTAACGGGTCAAATGTTATTTTAAATCGACTCACTGTGCGACTGTCTGGATCTCTCTGCAGAGGAAGTACATCCAACTTCTCTCAAGGCTGCTGGCTCTGTCTGTGTGATAGTGGACTCCTACTCGTGTCCAGAAATGACTCATGTCTGACATAACCTGGGGCCTTTCTATAGCTGACAGATCCCAACATCTGATGGAGTGAAAGTTATGAAAAGCAAAAAGATAAGACATGCTTTTTCTCACTATTGGCTTCTTCCTCCCAAGTTCTTTCTCCTCATGTGCATCTTTTTTTAGCAAAAGTGGCGAAATACACATTGAAGTCGCTGATTTAGATGATCAAAACGCAGATAGAAAAAAAAAACAACGCGGCAGTTTGTTTATCAAAATATAATGAACGCTTTTCTGCTTCCACATTAAAAGGGATTTCAGCATTCAGGTCACATTATACGCAAACAAGGAACCTATCGGCTACGATCATCTATCATCGTTTGAAGAAGAGAGGGGATGTGTGCCTTTGGGGGCAGACGCCAACTTTTCAGTAATTCCACTGTAGACAGTGGATATGCAAATGGTTCATCTTTGTTTATCCGTCACTTCCTCAGGATAGTGCCTGTGTCTCTTTTTAAAGCTGTGCTAGATCTCAGCATTAGGAACCTGAAAAAGACCCATCTACTGGAGATATACTGACAATTTAGAGATCCGGTGGTTACAGAAATAATAAGAATATGACAAAGAAGTATAAAATGTAAGGATTCTAATTTGTGTGGTTTTATTTTTAGGGGGGAAAGAGCAACTTCTACAATGCTTGTTTGTTAAACAGAGATTAAACCAATCACTTAGTTGATGATGAGCTTTTTGGCAGTTTGGCAGATTTTTCTTATAAGTTTAAGGTTTAGATCTTGCATAGTGAGTTAGTTGCGAGATAGATATTCTATTTCTTATTACTGCAAATGGGAGCTGGGATGTGTGTGATCCACCTGCTTTTTCTCCCTACATGGATTGGTTTACTTGCATACGCCAAAACCTGTATAAAATGAAAAACATAAAGCAGAAAGAAACACTCCTCATGCTGAAAATCCATTATATCATCTGTGCCCTGAGTGAATGCGTGCTATGTTTCAGGCAAAACTTATTTTAAAACTACTTTGGACTGGAGTACTTTTTTGAGCTGACAGTATTGTATCCAGAATTAACAGATTTCCAGTCATGTCTTCCACCATACCTCTATGAGCTGAATAATAAACATAGTGAGAGCTTGTATCAACCCAATGGTGCGTGTGGAAAGATTTTTTTCTGATTTCTCACTGCTTAAACTCTAAAGTTTGGGGCTAAAGTTGTGCTTCTCCTGGCCTAGTGTATATCTCTCTGTTCTGCCCTCTGTCACAGCCAGTACACATCTCTCTCACAGTTCCTTCAGCGTCAAAAGCATGTACAGTACATCTTTAAAAGCTGCAGATGGAGAGCACAGCAGAGGAAAGAGACACTCATGTCATGTAGTGGCTTTATATTTTCCATATTGGCCTGTGGACTGATGTCAGGGAGCTTTACAGCACTGACCAATGATTGACAACCATAAAATGACCACATTAGTGAGTAAATTAGAAAATACAGACAGAGCACACTCTACAGATACACACACATTCTGGATTATAAATGATAATTAAGAGGAAGTATTTTACTTTTTGTCACACTCTCTAGTTTGATGACTTTAAGAGCTTCTTATCTCATGTAGCCGTCCTTGTTTGTGTTCAGCTGGAGTAAACTGAAGCTGACATGTAGTTAGCAGCTGAATTACCTTCTCATGCAAGTGCTGCAAATCCTTTAAACAGGCTTTTCACACAACACGCTCTCACTTTGATGAGGTGACAGGAGTCCCTTTAACCTTGGATTTAAGTCGCGCCCTGAGTCCTGCACCTTCAACAAACTTAACCATACGTCCAGACTTACTGTTCTTTCATGATTATAGGCTGTATTTTAACTGTGTGTCTTAATTTAAATTAAACTGTTTTCTCTTTGTTGATATGATCAAAGAACGAACATCTTATTTGTCTGGAAGCTTTAAAAATCCTCTTCGTACTTGTCTGTTGCTCTTTATCAGATAATTAGAACATGTTTGAAAGAGGGATAAGGGATTTTACTCGGATTCACCTCCTGGATGAAGTGTGTGTCCCTTAAATTTAGGGATGTCCTTGCTCACAAAGTAACCACAATGACTTCTTCAAAACTATCTTCGGAAGCCTTTGTCCCTCCTCCCCGAGGCCCCGTTGACTCTCAGCACTGTACTCTGTCCAGTTAAGCAGAAAAAAAACATTAGATAATGTTTTTTAAAAGAAGAAGAGCAGTGAAGGAGAGAGTGCGTGGGAATGGGGAAGGAGACAAGGGAGAGGAAACGCTAAGACAGGCTGTTGAGCGAGTCAGAGATGTGGAAGAGAGGAAGAGGAATGATGAAGGCGTGGAGAGATGAAGGGGAGATTCCCTGAGGAGGGCTTGTCTCACTCTCACTGTCCTCGTTCAGTTTTGCTGCTCATTTTGCCCCAAAAATCCTTAGTTTCGAGCTCAGGGTGTGCGTTTTAATACTTGAAAGTGTGTTTGCAGACAGTATGTATGATGCACAAAGCTCAAGAAATACATCTCATTTCACATGCATACATAGAAACACACACACTGATAAACGTGAATACACACTCTGCTTTGCTCTTTGTAGATATGCATTAATCCCATCTTCTTTTCCAGCTTGACTAAATCTGCTCTTCTTCTGAACTAAGCTTTATTTTCTTTTATGTCTTTTCTCCTGCCTTCCAATCCCTGTCCTCCAAACCATATCCGTATTACTTTCCTCAACATTGCCTTTCCTTCTTTACCATCCTGTTTCCTCTCCTCCTCCTCCTCCTCTTCCTCCTTCTTCCCTCAAACTGTAGAAGTATCGGTGTCAAGAAGAAGAAGGGGCATCACCAGGTGCCCCAAGACTCCACCAACACCACTGCCTTCAGCACCAAATGGGAGTAGCCAGAGAGCTGAGGGATGGAGGGACCCTTGGGAGGGACGGAGGGACCCTAGGAAGGGACGGAGGGACCCTAGGAAGGGACGGTGGGACCCTAGGAAGGGACGGTGGGACCCTAGGGAGGGACGGGGGGACTTTCGGGAGGGATGGAGGGACTTTGGGGAGGGATGGAGGGACTTTGGGGAGGGAGGGGAGGACGTGGAGAAGAGAGGGAGGAGGTTACGGTGGGACCATGGAGAGGGACAGGGAGCGATCGCTTGGGAGGGACGGATCCATGGGGCGGCGCAGTGACCTGCGAGGTGCGGAGCTGGTTCAGGTGGCAGAGCGGCAGCTGTCACAGATTCAACATGTTCACGGATACGTCACGCACACACACATCACGCCCGCTCAGGTAACCAACATCTGTGGATTCAGCTCTACCACACAATCACACAACCACACACTGACACATGCCTGTGCGTTCCACTTACATTTCAATCTGTTCCCCATCACATGTGCTTACTAACACCGTCTACCTGTCTGTCTGTTTCACATGCACACACTCACACACACACACTGCCTGAGGCTGTGTGTGTGTCTGTCATTCAAACGTCAAAGTAACAAACTGTGTATTTGTACCTGATATCATCTCTGTTCTACAAAACCTCTTGTTCTTTTCATTGTTAAACCCAGAGGCTTGTTGAATCATGTTTGATCTCATACATTTTTCAGCTGTATTCATACATAATTGAACTTATCTTACTGTTTTGATCATATTTGAAAAGGCAGCAGAGTTTCCTGCAGTGTTTACAAATTATTAATATTGTAAACAACTTATTACCATCAGCAGAAGAGCGGAACAGATTGTGACTTGCTTGTTATTTTATTTTCTGTAAATCAATTTGGGAATGAATTTCATTTCTGATCCTGGCTCTGTTTGAACATGATTAATCTGTTTGGATGGTAACATTTTGCGGCAAATGTAAGTTCTGTCTGGATTATGTTTTGTGGGAACGTACAAGACACATCACTTTCACGGCAGAGTTCACATCCTACATGTGGTTATGTAACAGGAACAAATGCTCTTTGGTTAAGATTAGGAACAGATTGTGGGTTTTTGTTAAATATTAATTTGATAAGCACTTTCTGCCTCATGCTTGAAGTCATATTTTACTGTGTGAGCTTGGATTTTGCGAGATATTGACTTTGGTTCCTTCACACACTCAAACCATAAGATAGTTGATCCTGCTGTATGAGCTCTGAATTTATCTAAACAACGGTGTGAATGCTGTCGACTGTATACCAATATGGACATTGCTCCTTCATCTTCTCTCATTATAAAAAGTGAAGCCAAAACACCACTTGACTTAACACACTTTCACAAGAACCAAAAAATACATTTTTAGTGTCAGAGATCAGTACAAAAGTCAATACAGTGGATAGCCTACAATCTTAGGCAGGTTTGGAGCTGACAGTTACAAGCTGGGTTTCCATTACAGTTTTTCGCAAAATAAAAGCGATATTCCTAAAATTCCGACAAAGTATATTTGCACTTTGAATGTGTGTTTCCATTTGAGGTTGTTCTAGGCAGGAGCGCCGTAACTCTCGTCAAATATCATACCGCGAGATTTCACTGCTTAAAGATGGACGCTAGAAGATTTGTTTCTATCTCCTTATAACACTCTGCATTCCTCTTTTGTTTGCTGTCTAGTCTGGCCGTTATGTTTTTCTCGAAAATAATTGCAAGAAAAGTCTCTGTCTCCTCCTCTGTCCAAACGTGGCGCGCCATGTTTACGCGCCGAGAAGTGATCATGTGACCAGGTACGGCTGGTCCTGTGACGTATAATTGCGGAAAAAGTGTTTCCATTGCACTTTTGCGATATATTTTAATGTCGAAACGTCTGAAAAACCACCTCATGAAAGCGTAAAAACTCTTTAGGGATATTTTAGTGCTTTTTCGAAAATCAGGTGTTTCGATTACCAGTTTTTTATAGCGCTATTTAAATTTTGCACATGGAAACGCACCTATAGTTGTGTGCGGTCCATCATCTCTTCAACACAAAAAAAAAAAAAAAAAATGGCTCAAGGAAAAGCAATTGTGGATCATTGATTTCACACTTTGAACACATCAAACTTGAGGCAATGAAATTTAATTTTAAATGTGCTGTTATTAGAGATGGACTGCTGTTCAGTATGTAGTGTTTTGAATGCTAGTTTGTTTTAATCACTTGTATTGTAAATTTATTTACGTCTTTCTGCCCAGGGGCCACAGATAAAGATAAGCTTTATAGCCACTGCTAGCTTAGCAGTTTTTGTTTTGTATGGCCCCTGTCGAATAAGCTAACCCCGCAAATCAATAAAATCTCAGCCCTAGTCCCAAAAATGCTGTGTAGATGTTAAAAATGCGAAAAAGTCAAGCGAGGCTGCTTACATCCATTTGAATTGTTCTGATCTCATGCCGATCAAGCTCATAGACCAATTTCTAAAGCTGCATGTAACCATACTGATTGTTAACACTTGTGCTGTGACTGCACTATTTTCAATTAAATCAAGGGTTTAATTGATTTGCAAAACAACAAATTTAGTTTGAAAGAGTGCTTTATGCAGCATCCCAGCTTATTTTGAATCTTGGTCATAAATGCTTCAACAGAAAGAAGGTTAAAGAAAAACTGCAGCCAGTCAACAGGGGATGCTCTCAAAGTTTTGGCTTCACTTTGTGAGAGCTGACATGTTTTATACAGTCCATGGTGCTTACACTACAGGTAATGAGCTTATGTTGAAGAACGACATTTAAAATTCAAGGTTAACTTTTCAGTCACCCTATAAAGCTCCTACATGATACTGAATCAGCTGATGAGAGTCAACATTTCTGTGGTCTTAAGTGTTCATGGTTTGAGTTTGTTGTCCTGGTAGGTTTTGGAGAGCAAATGAGGCAGGACACACTTGCTGAAAAGCATCCCAAAACCCCAGCAGCTTATTATGTATAGAAATAGTGCCAAGTACTGTTAAAGAAGCCACAACTCCATTCTCACATCCCAAGTTGCTTGTTGGGCTGTTTACAATGAACAGTGGGCAGCAAAGGAAGTGGTGACTAAGACATTTGCTTTCTGTAGTCATTAGTATACACTGTGAGAAGCAGCTACTCTTTTTTGATTAATGGTGAAACATCAATATTGCACAATTCTGTGTTGAAAAACTACTACAAGCTTTGTTGAGTTTCACATTTGGCATAAAAATTCATAGTACCATAACCAAAATTATGTCACCAATCTGGAAAGCCATCAACAATCACTGTCAATCATCGCCTGATGTCTAGAGGCTTTTTATGCCTTTGGAAATGGATGCTCACTTTTTCAGTCATTCAAGTGTACTATAGCTGGAGGTGATGAAAAGGTCTTTCAGGCTTTTGGGTTTACACCTGCAACATAACTGCTGTCATTTCTTGGTCTATTACTTCCCCTGTGTGAGCGTCCAATCGTGTTTCAATAACCGGTAGGTCTCAGTTCAGCTCGTAGACACACAGAAACTTTGGTATTGGCTTACTCCGACAATAAAAACTCAAGAAAGAAACCAATTTTCTTGTGATTTACTGGCAGAGTGAGGGCTTGAGTTTGCAGAAAGACCAAGTTCAAGATAGAAAACAATTCAAGAAAGTACAAAATGGAAAAAATGGGTAGGTAGAGATAAATATGAAAATTGTGTTTTTGTTGAACAGCTTAGTTGGATAATCCAATTTCTGATTGGCTTTTGCAACACAGCAGAGTGTGTCAAGCAGATTTGTCACACAAGTTTAAGTTGTGTGACTAATCTGATCACGTAGGACACTTTCTTGGCTGAAATTGCGTGCAATTGTTCATTAATAAAGATTAATTTTTAGTCTTCAGATTGCCTCTGATGGGAGCTGGGTTGTCTTTACAGTAGTGTGGGTTCCTTTGCTTTGCATGTGGACTGTTTCTCCACATACAAAACCTGCTGAGACATGATTGGTAGATACTCCTAAGACTCCAAACAAACTACAGACCCTGGAAGATGATTTCCAATATTCTGTTTTGATTTGTTCTTGTTATGCTCAGCTTGTGAATACAACTTGATAACTGACTCTTTTAACTGAGGCACTGTATAGCTTGGTTAAGACACTCTTGTGCTTTTACAAACTTTGTTTATCTGGCTCATGACTTGCAAAAATGTAGTAAGTTGAGCTGAAATAGGATTTTCTTACATGTAGAGCCTGAAAGAGATGACTGAACTCTCCAATAGATTCCACATCTTTTGTGGAGTAGTTTAACCATTTTCTTAAAGCCAGTCCAAACATCCATATTTGAAGCTAATGGCAGTGGTTTTTTTATCGAGGGTGTTGGTGAAACCCTCTTTTTAAGTTAGAGTGCTGTCAGGAGTGAAGGGACCTTTTTCAATCCAGCTCCAGAATTAAACAGGTCTTTTTTGGGCGTACTTAGAAGTCAAGTATACGGCCTGAATTTGCCTTTATGCTCTGAGCTTTTCTTTGTATCAGGAGAATACTTTTGCAGAAGTGTGTGCATGCAGAGACTCAGCCGAATGATGTCCCATTTTTTAGTAATGAGGCCCATTACTATCTCTATTCTGCACTCAGTCTGCTCCCTCTCTCTCTTTCTCTCTCGCTTTGTCTCTCTTTCTTTTTCCCTCCACTATCTCTCTCTCACACACACTCATCGTCACACAGCGTGGCTGGGGAATCTTTTTATTTTGGATGATTTTGCTGAATCTGTCTGCAGATTACTGCATCTGTCTCTGCGTTCAGACTGCACACATTTTCTGTTGCATGCCCTCAAATATTCACACACTTTTTGTGCCTGTCTGACTGTGAACCCACAATGACATACACCTCATTGTGCACCACAATGTCTTTGTTATCTTTTGTTAACGCTCAAATTGTATGAATGCATTCTGAATGTAGACTGGGAAAGCATAATAACAGTATTCTGACCATATGCCCAATTAAAATTGCACAAGAATATGCAAATTAAGGGAATGAAATTATCCTCTGCCACTGAAATTACATTACAGGAAAGATGGTGATCGAAATAGCCCAGTTTTTTCCTTTAGAGTAATTTCCTCAATAAACCTCAGGATTTTTACAACTCTCAAAGATCTTAAATAGCAGACTCACATGAAAATGGTCTAAATCTAAGATTCTGGGGCTTTAAAATTTAAAGAGGCTCCTTTTTGTCATTTCCCATTTTCGTCTGTGCATCATATCCAAATGAAGTGCAATCATTTCTAAATCCAAGCCTGAAGACCATCAGTTATCTTTTTATTGAAATCATCTGTGGCAGGGAGTCCTCTCATATGCTGGCAATATTAGCTTGCTGGGTTAGTTACGACAGCCCTCAGCACCCTGTGGGCAATCAGCACCGAGGAGTGTGTACGCAAGTGTGTGTAAGTGGTGTTTCAGTTCCAAGTGTTTATACGCTGTCGTTGGTTTGTCTCTGCAATGACTCAGCTGTCACTCATTCTCCAAAAGTCCAGCCTGCCAGAGGAGCCTCGGACATGACTGAGGCTTCTTCATTTTGTCACAGCGGTGAAAGAAATGCTGGTGTGTGGCACCATCTTGTGGTTAATGCCAATATGTCATTCTTTATGTGTAGGGGGGAGCGTCTCAAGATATTGAGGCTGTGGTCCTTGTTAGATCCCATCTCCCTGCAAACACCTGATCATCCACAAGCTTCATATCAGTGTACACATGAGTCATGTATTTCCTGGCTGATTTCCTGTGACGCGGATCCTGTGTTTGCTGATTCTGGTGACTTTAGGCGTTCAGGTTATTTTGGGAATCCCTCCTTCCCAAATACTGTGTGTGCATGTGCATGTGCATGTGTGTGTGTGTTTGACCACAGGTGCTGGATCTGGCGTGTTTCTGTACAACAGATGGAGCTGCCACCTTGGTCTCCCCATGTACATGTTCCCTTCTCTTCCTTCCCCTGTCTCTCTGTCTGTCTGTCTCTTCCTCTCTCTCTCAACCTTCCTCTCTAACACACACACACACACACACACACACACCCTCACTTACACACTTACATTTCTTGCTCCTTGTATTTTTCAAGTGCACTTTTGTGTTTCACCACAGTCTGTCATATGAATTTTTTAAAGAGCCATGGAAATGTAAAAAATGATGTTATGTAACACTTTACTTCAAATCCTTCTTTTATCTGTTTCTTTGAAAGTTTGGTAAATTCCAGGTCTCGGAATGAACAGTTTTATTTAAAAAATACAAATAAAATAAAATAAAATAAACATTATGCTTATTAATTTCAAGCACTTATAGCTGGCAGTGGCTAAAGCTAATACCAGAATTAAAACAGATACTTGTAAGCTCCTGCATATCACAGAAGTTGTTTGTTATAGTAAACAAAGATGTTTTAACTGTACATTTAGATTGTGAAGTTTATCATATTTAAGGGTGTGTTTAGTGTCTACTAAAGGGTCAACCAGTTTGCCATCATCAACACTACTGTAGGTTGATAGTTGTTTATGAGACTGATCAATCCGTCAAAATATACTCTTTGGACAAGTCGTCTGAAAAACAGTCCACTTCATTACCAACTGTCTCACATGAATTTTTAAAATCATAATTAAGAGTTCCATCTGTGAACACTATTTTCACTGAATCATTGTCTGATTTTTAGAGTCATAGAAAACATTGGTCATTTGTGTCAGTGCTCCTGATACTTACTTTGCTCAAGCTTTGAAACCAGTTTCCATCAGAAATGATATCTTGACAGTTTTGCAGACAGGTGATGCAAACTTGTACAAGAGCCAAATTACAGCCCACCTTTCATACTAGTGTGCCACAGCGTGTTTGTACGGTGCTGAGCTCTGTCTGTACATCGTAGGTAGAATCTCCCGACGTTCCGTATGATGACGAGGCGTGGCCTCACCCAGAGGGAGAGAGGCTGAATGAAGTCCCAGCCCCACCTTTCTCCTCCCTCTATCCGCAAAGCCACGCCTACTACCAGGTAACCCCTCCACTGACCCCGTCGCATGCTTCTATAGCTTTGTTCTGGTGTGTTTTGTCTTGGTTTTAGTTTGTGGTTGTTGCATCCAAGTTATGAGCATGCAGGGCTTTTGTTTGGTTGTAAATGTTTATTTGTAGGGGTGTCCTGATATAACCTTTTCACTAGCAATACAACAGGGATATTGCAGCCTTGAGTATTGACCGATTCTGATATTGATCAGATACAATACCAGCATGAATGGTGTGACATTCAGCTTTATTTGTAGGTCTTAAAGGCTTGAAAAAGGTAATGTTTAAAGTTTAAATGTATTAAACTTCCCCAGTTCTGCATGATTAGTTTTGAACTCAGCTGCAACATCTTTTTTAGGATTTTAACAAAAAATTCTGCCACACAGCTGACATCACTTGGTGCTTTGCTAGCACCTTAGGACACGCTGTTGTTGTGCTCATGTGGGCTCTGCATGCTGGACAGAAGTGCTGCATTAGACAGATTGTAGCAAAGCACTTGTGACAGAGATTTTAGATGCAGGCTGATATGATCCAATACTCTCTTTGTGATTGATATCGGACCAATGTCTGATATCAATATCAGATCAGGACACCCCTATTTATTTGTTGTGATTTTGAGCTTTTCAGACCCCTCGAGCTTCTTAAATCTGTAGCAGTTTTTCACTGAAACACAGACATTGTCCTTAAATACCTCAAAGACAGTTTCCCTGTGTGAGAAGTGTCTTTAGCCATTGGGGTCATGACAAGTGAGAGCATCCAATTATATTTCATTTATGTGCAATGTCCTTTTTCACTTTACCTTGTGAACAAATCCTCATTAATCTGGTGGTTAGCATATTTAAGACACTGCTTTTGCTGCATGCTCACTCCTCCTGAACATAGTTTAGCATAAATTTGCTGTTTTAAGACCTCATGTGTGCTTATCTACACAAACACAGCTCACGTTGCTCTTTGAACTTCATGCTTTGCATCTCTGGAGCACGCTAATACAGAGCAGAAAGTGATGCTGAGGGATTGTAATTAACATTACGCTTTTAGGAATGCTTATGTTCTTTTATGAATCTGTTTGTAACTTTATCTATTTTACTCAATACTCAAGAAAATATTGACTAAAAGCTCAGATAGAATCCAGACTGCCCTTAAATCATATTTGCCTTGCTGTAGTTGCACAGTATGAACTGTAGGAGGCAGCACAGACAGAAGATAAACCACAGCTGAGTGCTGCCTCCATAACTCAAGATCTGACTGAACTGAATTTATCAAAGTGGTAAATAAAGAGCATCAGGACTGAATAATGTTGGTAAAGTGAGCCAATAAAAGAAATAGCTGGGCTCAGTGTTATCAGCATTAACATGTGAAACACTTTGGGATAAACGGGAGAGGAGAAACAGCCAACACTGCAACAGCTTAATCGACTCTGCTTAAATAAGTCTAGATACAATTTATATCTGCTGCAGTAACTGGATGAGGGGAGACAGTAAAAAGTGACTTGCATTTTTCTCCACAGCACACAAACAGTAGCACATACACATACAGTCCACTCAGAGACCCTATAGTGCCTCTTAGTCATTAAGCTAATGCAGATAATTAGGAAGGAAGGAAAGACTGAGAGGGCCAGGGAGCAGCAAGAGATGGGATAAAGAGAGAATTACAGGCAGACAGACAGACACAGAGAGAGGGGGCAGATTTGTTGCTGGATTTTAATCATGCTGTCAGTCAGCGAAATCACTCCTCCCAAATGAATCTCCGTCCCCTCCTGCTGATACAGTAATAGAAATCAAGAGTCTGTAAGACTCAAAATCAGCCACACAACAAACCTTTTTTTAGCCACTTTGCCAGAGTGTGGCTATTTTTAGGGACCCTTTTTCTTCAGGGTAGATTACCCAAGTTTTTTTCAGAATGGTAAAAAAGCAGCCTGACTCTTGAGGAACCCTTTTGTAGCCTATAATATTAAATGTTCTGTTTTCAACAGGCAGCAGCTTTTGAGACAGAAGATAAAGCCAAAAAAGGCAGTTTCTCAAACTTCCACTTAATGTTGGTTCAAATGAAAGTCAATCCCCAAAAGCCCAACTTCACAGTTTTTACCAAAGGTACAAACAAGATTAGAGCTTATTGTGACAAACACTAATGATCTTGAAAAATCTTCTTTTTTGAATTTTATGACACTTGTAAAGGGGTTAATATTAATTAAATGTTTTTATCTACGTCACAGTAAGGCTTTTAGTTGTAGAGTCTTATGTGGGCAGCGGTTGGAAATCAAGAAGTCATTATCTATGCTAAAAGAAAATAAAAGGAGGAGAAATGGACCTGTGCCTCTTGATGTATAATTGTGGAAAAATTTGGCTCCAAAAGTAAAAGATGATTAAATTTAGGGTTGATAGCGTTGATAGAAAAAGATCTGAAATTAACGTCATTTCGGAAAAAAAGTGTCCTGTTGCAGTGTGTTTCCCACTCTCTCTGCTATGATGGGAAATAACAGGAGAACTAGTCTTTTCAGAGGCAACTTTCATGTAAAAATACTTGCGAAGAGCTCAGTTGACAAGACATGACCTTTGTGTCAAACAGGACTATGTCTGGGTCACCTCTTACAAGCTAAGTATACAGGTGCTGGTACTTAGACTGACATTTTTTAGCAACTGCATCATGAAAGCCATCAGAGCATTAATATGAAATGTTTAAATTGTCACAGACCAGAGATGAAACTTAACTTGACACCTTGAGGCCAGGCAGTATTATGAAAGATTTGGATCTAAAATGGGCCTGAAAACTGTGTCGACATGCCAAATAAACTAATTCAAAATGTGGTTAATCATGAGGAACTGCTGAAAGTTCCTAGAGTTTAATTTGGAATGAAGAATAATCATATGACAGCCCTCATCAGGAGGATAAGGAACTTTTATATACTCCTTCTTTCAGCCACAGCGTGGGCGAATATTGCAACATGTCCTTTTTGCACTTAAACAGACTTTCTGATGCTTGGTATTAGATCATCTCACAGTTAAATGTGAGATTATTACAAGGGAGATAAAAACTTAGTCTATGATAGAGAAGCTTCATTGTGAAAGATGTAGTCTTGTGCAAACTTGTTTTAGCATTTCTTAGCTTTGAACTAAAGTTATCATGAATATGTTTATACGCAAAGGAATTAGACTGTGTTTCTTTGTATCCAGCTTCTCTTTCTTAAACATAAACTCTGCTTCTATTGGGCTGCAGTTACTGACCTATTTTTTTAACTAAATTTAGTCCTTGTGTATATATTGAGCTGTGTAACACTATGAAAAAAATAGTTACTTAATTTGATTTTAAAACCTTTCACATCACAAAAAGTAGCCCTGTTTTAGCATAAAATATTGATTTCTGCTGCTGCTTTGAAACACAAAGTGTAAAGAACTGTCTGTGCTGCATGACTAAGGAAACCATCCAGCCCACCCACAAACATTTTCTGAGAGGCTTAATATTTGTCCCGGCTGATTGAAATGCTCCTTGTGCCCGAGCTTTACTTGGTCTGCAGTGCTTTATGTCTACTCCTCCATATGCACAGTGTTTACCAGGGGAGCCTGACGTCGCTCTTTAAAATGAGCATTACCAGAATCTGAGGGGATCTAATGGACGGGCTGGGGGGGAGCCAAAATGGTTAGGTACCACTGGAATGGACCGCAGTATAGATCTGTATGGCGTCTGGTTTACGGGGCTCCCAGCTCCATCAGGCTCCTTTATAGGACGCAAACCTGATGTTTATTATAGCTTTATTGAAAGCTATGTTCAGGTTAAAGGAGAGCTAATGCACAATGACAGAGCAACAAAAGTCAGAGTTATCGCTCAATGTGACCTGGAAATGTGAAATTGTAGCCCTTGTAGCACTTTCTAGATATTCTAATACTCATAAACCAATAAACCAGTGTTCAGTATGAATAGTTACTGCTAGATTCAGTAGAGATTCAGTCTCAGGTGGATTTCATGCTCCCACATATCTGCATTGTTACTGGGTTACTGTTCCAGACTGTCTTGTGCACTGGGACTTATAATAAATAGGCTGTGGGTCAGTTTGTGGTGGGACTAAAGCCAGCTTTGAGAAAAAGCTGTAAGTCTGAAAAGAGGAACTATTTGTATGTAAAGCTATTTCTCAGTACCCAAACCTACCTGTAGAGGATATGAGGGCAAAGTTGTCTCCCTCAGTAGTTTAACATTAAACATGCATGATGTGTGTTTTTCTTTAATTGGTCCTGAAATATTGATAACGCTGGCATTCACTGGCTGACATTTGACTGGAGAGGGAGAGTTAGAGGGGGTTGGGGGGGGGTTATGAAGACTGGATGGGTTGTTATGTGGACAGTGTGTCGGTGGATTGTTGCTGTGTCAGCTAACATTGTGTGGTATTGTGTTTTGTAACGGTGGCTAGCTGCGGACACACTGACACTAGAGGGTGACTGGCAGATGCTAATGATACGTTTCAAGCTGTAATTCATACTAGCTATTATGTTAACATCTTACTGCTAACAACATGACTGATCTATTGTTTGACTCCCCTGTTCATGGGTGCTGATATAAGCTCAGGTTACAGTAATCCTGTGCTCTACTGCTCTTTTCAAATGTGTCACTATTAGTGTCAAGTTAGGAACTTTTAGCCAAAACGCACCTAACAAACTAAGTGTATGTTTTTAGCCATGCAAGCCACATAGTTTAGGATTTGATATGCTCACTTGAAACACTATTGACAAATGTCAATAAGGATTATCTGGAAAATCAAAGAGAGATTCATGTTTAGAACCAGTTGTGGACATTTTGTGAACTGCTAACCTTTAATCTAGCTCTATTATTAGCTAATATCAAAATTACCAATTGGCCAAGTATTTGCCATGGTAAGAAAACTTCTATTGATAAATCATTGATTGTTTCAAGCTTTTCCGCTAATGTTAACATGCGTTCACATTTTCAATTTTTTCAAATTACCATGTTAGTGTTTTTGTTTTGAACTTTATAACATTCTTTGGTTAGCATTCAGCTCATGTTTAACCTCAAACACCATCAGTACCTGCTAAGTTATGTTTCGTCTTAAGTTTGATTTTTGTTCTTGATGCCTATAATGTTGTCATAGAACTGTGATATGTAGATACAATTTTTTAGGTTAGATATCACCGGAAATCCTCCCGCACCTAAAAGATATTTCTTGGATGTAGGTTCTAGTCTAGTGGCTTCGTGTTACAGTAAATTTGTAAAATAAAGTGACAGTGAAGACAAAACATTTAGAGCCCCCCCTACTGGCTGGCTTGGCCTTAATCCTTGCCTCTCTCCACTGTAACAGATGAAATAAGGAAAAAACAGAAAATTAAATGGTATAGTTTTTGTCATTATAACTGATCCTTATCATGCTGGGTTTTTAAAAAAAATTAAGTTATATTTATTTATTTATCTTTCTATTATTAGTAGAATGATTGATTGAAAGCTCTTTTGGTAAATGCTGGCTTTGTAGCGTTCTGTCCCAGATTTGCACAGTAGAGAAGAGACAGTGAGAGAAAACCAACAAATACTGACACAAGAGTCATTAAAGCTTTTATAGCCATAAGTATCAACACTTAAATCTGTTTTTATGTGGAATGCACCTACCTGAGGGATCTCTGACATTTTATCAGAAAGTAAGATGGATGTTTTGGCTTCACACCTCACAGTTGGCTGAAATGAAGTCATTCTCCGCATGCTGTGGACTTGCAATGCTGCAGTTTTATAATCATAACTTACACTTTACGATCTATAGCCTGTGTTTTAGATGCAGCTGAGACTGTAAGTCTGTCACCAATTTACAAAAACGGATAAAATGAAATATAGTAGTCTTAAAATCCAATTCAAAGAGGGTTTAAGCCATATTCTAGGGACTCTGGTCTTGAAATAGCTTTCACTCTCTCCCAATCACACAAGAGACAGGGTCTCTCATGTTAAGTAAATAAACAAAGCACAAGAAGTCCCAGTGACATCTACTTAGATCTTAAAACAACACATTAGTCAGCCAGTGCCAGGTGTATTTCAGGACTCGGAAAGCTGTTGCCATAGATACAGTTCCCAGGGAAACACAGGAAGAAGCTGTGACAGGGGTCCTGCTCCACCTGTGGCTAATCCTCAGAGGAGAGCTGTGCAGACTAATCTATATCTCAGACTGGTGAAATATGCTGGGTTTGAAATGTGGTAGTGGGTTTTCCAAGTGCAGTCAGGATCAGGCTGGAATACCTGATGGAGCTAGCTACACACCAGGCTAGCTTATCCTTAGCATGCTAAAGCCTCGAGGCCTTTAAACCATGCTTTAAAGATGCTCTGAGGACACTTCCTCCACTGGTCGTCTACTTTTCTCTTCTCTTCTTCTCTTTTTCTTTCATCTCAGTCAGCGCCCAGCAACAGCCTGTTGTTTTCCATTCTGGAGTTGGGCTCAATGTGTGTGTGTGTGTGTGTATGTGTGTGTGCCTGTGTGTGTGTGTTTATATATCTGCTTATGTGTGAGCATGTGCATTTTTGTGTGTGTGTGTGTGTGTGTGTGAGAGAGAGAGAGAGAGCATGAGAGAGAGTGTGTGGGAGTGCTTGGTGCTGCAGTGTCTGGAATCAGCCTCAGGAGAAGATCTCTCCAGCACCAACACACACACACAAATATACACAAACACACAGGGATGTACACATAAATAAAAAAAAATGCACAAGCTGATTCATACACAAACACTCACACGCACGCACAAATAAATACACACATATTGGAAGCAGACCTGTTGGTACCGTGCCTCAGAATGTATTGTTGTTACTTGGTGAAACTGGGTGAACGTCTTTCTCTTATTTCACTCTTGCCTCTCTCTGTCTCTCCCACACACACACACACACACACACACACACACACACACACACACTTAAGTGCACCTAGGCGCACACACACACACACACACACACACATAGAGCCATGTTATCTGTCTAGCCACCGTAAGCATTCGATTTCTACTTCTGTGGCAGTCATCTGTTTTCAACCTCCATAACCTGCAACAGGCATCATGTTTAAGGGTGTGTTTGTGTGTGTGTCTGAAGAAAGGAGGGGGGGTCTCTGTTATGTCATTGGCTGTCTGGAATGTAGTGGGCGGGGCTTGTACCAGTAATGATATCTGACAGTTAGAGAGAGAGGGAGAGGCGTCGGGTTGCAGCTCCATTAAAAGACTGGAGAAGACAATTTGCTGAAAGACAAAAAGAGAGAGGGGGAGAGAAGAGGTGTGTGTGGGTGGGGTGGATTGAAAAAAAAGAGAGAGGGAGAGAAAGAGAGACTGAATTATGTACTCTACTGAGCGAGAGAGACCAGAGGAGAGAGGGAGACTTGGAGCGACATCATAGATGTAGGAGGGAGGGAAAGAGAGAAACAGAAGAGTTGCAGAATGATTCTTCCAACCATCCACCTACTTCAGATGCTCTCCTCCTCTTTGCTCGCATCCTTCCATCTCTCTCCTCTCATCCATCCCTCCCATATTTGATGGGAGCGCATGCAGTGACAGCAGGGAGATTGACTGGTCATCTCCTTGGACTGGAAGGAGGGAGGAAGAAGAGGTGGGGTGGAGGAGAAAGGAAGAAGAGAGAAAGAGTGAACTCCCTCAAATAATCAATCCTCATATCCTGTGATTTGCTTGGCCCACGCTCACCCTCACTCTCTTCTGAGGAGAGGAAAGAGAATTTCGACGACAAGAGATGAGAAGGTTGGACATTTCTCCTGGATAGAGAGAAGATGGGATGAAGGGAAAATGGATGAACAACAGAGACAAACAGACGCATGGATTAACAAGTGTTTGGATGTGCAGCGAACCTGACGAATGACTGATGCTCCAACTCTAAGAGAACTCTGTCTACCTGCCCGGCACTTTCTACCTCCTCCTCCAACTCCTCCTCCAGCTCCTCCTCCTCATCTCCCCATCTGCCAGCTGCTCTCTCCTCACTCCTGAGGGAGCTGAAGAGAAAAGAAAGAGATAATACTGAGAGAAGAGGAGACCAAATTTGGAAAAACAATTGCAACCAAATCCTCAGCAGAAGAAGAGGAAGTGCCAGACTGTTTGTTTGACAGCAACACACGGGAGAGAGAAAGAGAGAGAGAGAGAGAGTGACAGAGGAGAGGAATTAGAGATGAAGCAGCGGAGGAGTGCTACATCATGAACTCTTCTGTCTAAAGGAAGGAGCAGACAGCGGAGACAATGAACTATATTTTCGGAAACAACACCCTGTACCCCCGCAGCGCCAGGGTAGGCGGGGCGTCCGGGGGTCAAGGGGCGGGGCTAGGAGTCAAACAGAAGCTGGGACCCAAACGGGGCTCCTCCGAGGAACTGGCACCTCCCCACACCTCCTCTCCCTCCACCTCCTCTCCCGCCTCCTCCGTCCCCTCCACCTCCTCCTCCCGCTGGCAGCAGCTCCTTACGTTCTTCTCCAGGAGGAGTGCCTTTACTGACTGTATCACTGCTGGCCAGGTAACACACACTTCACATGGTGTGTGTATGTGTGTCTGGAGGGAGTACTTTGTGCTTAAGGGGTGGGAGGATTGTAACTCAACCTGGGTTTTTGTTTTGTGTGTGTGTGTTGTGTGTGTGTGTGCACAGGCTGGTCATTACATTAGCAAACATTCTCTCGTTTCAGTTTCTTGGCCAAAACAGGGAAACAGGGAGGCATTCAGGGGCAGCAGGCAGGTTTTAAATTGAAGTTGAAGCAGCTCTCTGTTTGTGGTGGAGATTTTTGATAACGTTGTCATGGAAATGAGCCCTGGCATAGTGTATGGGACCCAGAGAGCCAGTGTGTTGCCATGGCAAAGCCATCATTTAGCTGATGATTGTGTTTGCACCGTGCCAGTCCAGTGGCACTAGATGCTTTAAGACCACACTGAAAGAACAATATTACTGCAGGAGGAGAAGACGTGTGGCTGACTGATTAGAGAGGTTACCTTTGTTTGAATTCTGAGCAGTGAAGCACAGGAATCCTGACTTTCACAGATAACACAGCTTGAGGCAAATGTTACGAATTTAATTCATGCACATGTAGCAAATGGAGCCATGCAAAGCTAATGCAGAGAAAAATCTATTTACAGGCACTGTCTTGATATGCACATAATTCAAAGATAGAAAGGACAGTTTATAGACAATGTAGTGCTGTCAGAAAGCAAGATAAAGAGAGAAAATATTCTTCTGCCTAGTTCACCTAAGCTAACATTTGTCAAGAAAAGACCTTTTACTTTCTTTTGTATCTCCTCAAAGTAACAATGTTACACGGCTTAGCATCGATGCAGGTACTCTGGACTGTCTCTTCAAAAAGAGGCCTGACTGGTCCCAACAGCCTGCAGGCAACACGCTGATACACTGACTGCTGAGTGAGGGATACTGTTTAACAAATGGGTGTAATTAAAATAATGACAGGGTGAGAAGACGGCCAATGCCAGGTTTCACTCCAAGGTCTTGCTCACCCTGAAGGGAATCCAATAAGCATACCCGCCTGGTCACTATGCATAATACTCAATCCTTCAGAGCAGAAACAGTGGGCTACAAATTAGTCTCTCCCTTGCTTGAATGGTATGTGCAGGATAAACTAACACTTAGTAGAATATTTTATTTCACAAGTTGAAGCATTATCCTGTCATAACTCACATTAAACTGAAACTTTCCATTGAAGGTAACATGAGACAATGGAAACAAAACTTCTTCAGGAATTTATCTTATCTGTCCTATAGAGATTACGCATCTTTAAGAATTAATGAGCCAAATTTCAAAGCTTTCCACATTGTTGCTGTGATCTTAGGTTTAAGTTACTTTGTTGGCATCCCCAACTTAGCCAGACATCTCAAGACCTCTGAGCCAGCTGTTCTCTGACAGGTGGGTCTGGGGCCACCCTTATTCCAAGCCTTCAGAGCTTGAATATACTGAGGCAATCATAGCTCTTCATATAGAAAATGGGTGTTTTTTCTTTAGATGAAATACAGGGTAGATGCCTCACCTTTCAATAAACAACCAAGTTTGCAGCTTCTGCAGCAGGGAGGTCTGTTAAATCTGCTATTCCAGCTGTTTAAAGTAAACTAGGTGGTATTTTTTCATTGAAAACAAGATCCCAAAACTGCACTTACAGCAACCCTTGTTCATACAGATATGTCTGTGCACTGCTGACGGGAAATGAAAGGAACAAACACAGATTCATTCACAAAGGTGAATCCTGCTTCATTTGACCTTGGTTGTAGTCCAGAGGTCGCAGCTTATCTGCCTTACAACAACTTACAGCTTTAATTACTTACCAACTCTCCAGTCATGTCTAAGACTGAGAGTAATATTTTTGCCACAGTGCCAACAGGAAGAAGGGAAATGAACCAGACACCTTTAACAGATTGACTTGATATGATAGGTGTGATCAAGTTGTCCCAATTGATAACCTCTTTCCCAGGCTATGACCATGATTGGTTACCATGTTAGAAAACCTTAGAATGACCCAAGAGGACAAGAGTACTTTGTCTTAACCTGATGCCCCTTTGGAAATATGAAACTCTTTTTTAAATTGCATCAAGCATCTTCAGCTTGAAATTAAAACCTTTTCCATCACATTTCAATAAAAAGTCACTTCATCATGATTGAAGTCTTCAATCTAAGTGAATTGTCTTTGATCAGAAAACTGCTAGACATTGTGCACGGACACAAATCATCAGGTCGGTCTGTTTCATGTATAAGACAGCCTGTTTTACCCTTTTTTATTTCCATTCTAATTGCACGCCATCTGGCATTGTGAGATGTTTATGGTCTTGATATTCATATTGGATACTTATATTTAGGACGCCATGTCTGGCAACCTGCTCCTCTGCAGAAAAGCTGCCTGAAATCTCAGCACATTAGAAAACTGCTGCTTTGAGCTCATCTGATCGGCCATTATGGAGTCCCTCCCCGGCTCCATCTGCTGATTCTAGGTTCCAGGAGTCAGAGTCAACAAAACTGCAAGAATAATTTGTTCTTTAGACTGAAGTTTCTCTTGTGAACGCAGTGGCATCAAGTGTCTGAAATTCAAAGCAATGTTCAAATTGGGAAGTTCGATAAGAAACTCCTTTTGATTTTTTTTTTTCCTTTTGTAAAGTCCTGTTAAATCCTTAGTGATGTAATTAATGAGATGGTGAGGAAAGTAGTCTAAAGTATGTGTCATTAAATGCATTCAATTAGAACAATGCTGGAGCTTCTCCTTTGATCCAAACATTTGATGCTTTGCCAACTTCAGGTTTTGTTCTTTTCAATCCAGCTAAGGCTTTACAGGACAGATGTCTAGTCAGGATAAATCAAAACTCTATTTCAGTCACATTTAGTTTAAGTGATTAATCCTCCAAATTTTCTGGTAAATTCTACTTTTAGTTTATAAATCAAAACAGTTAAATACTTTTGGAGCTGCATATGACAAATTAGGTAATGCCTCTACCTGATCCAAACCTACATTATTGATCTAAAGCTCCTGAGTGGACGGGGACCACTCACATCATCCAACCCTGCAGCACTTACACAGCCAGCTGTCTGCAGATTTACAGCACAGCCCATGGAAAAAGTTAGCCCACCCCCTTCACAGTAATCCTGTTGGCAAGTGATTTCCCAAGGTGTTGCCATTTTCCTGTCTCGGGCACTTACTGCATGACTGATAGGCCATTATACTAAGCAAACACACATACACACTCATAAAAAAACTTCTATGCACACACAGATTCTGGACCGGTCCAAGGGTAAAGGCTGTTAATTTAACTGTTTGATTAAAGTGGTTTGGATCTGCTGCTGATTTGGCTGCTACAGATGGATTGAAAGTTCAGTATCATGAATTTCGAAGTGTATGCATTTGCAGCATTATAAATTGCACAGTCCTGTACTGGTCATCAGAAAGAAAACTTTGTTGGAGCTTTGATTATTATTACTTTTTTTTTAAAGTGGGACCTGTCTTGGTTATGGTATTAATGACTGGAGTCTTACAGATTCTTACAGATTTAAAGGAAGGTAGTGAAAGGTAGGGTCTGCAGGATTTTCCCTGAAAAATTAAATGTCAACTCTTGTGGGAATAATCCTGCACTGTTGTCATCTATACGTGTGTGTAATTTTCTGTCTGCCTCTCCCCCTTTATCTGCCTGTATGTTGGTGTTTTGCTTGTCTCTGGGCATTTTGGGTGGAGAGTAAGCATGATGACCTGAGCAGCTACAATAGCAGCCGTAACATGGACAAAGAATGATACGATATTTGCAGAATACCTCATTTATCTACAGGAAGTTTGGTGTACGGCCTTTGATGTGGCTCTTACTTTGCCGCTGGCACTAAGCCACAGAAGAGGAGCCCAGTTTGTTATGTTTACAAACAGTAATGAAAATTGAGGCAATCTGATCTGGGGAGCTTTGGGTTTCATGTCACACCCCTTACATTGATCCTAAAAAGCATGCTACAGGAGCTGCATTCAGAAACAGAGTGGTCAACCATTATGTCACATCCTCTCTTTTTAATGTCAAATAACACAAGCACAAAAATCAGTGTGCTAAGAACAATGCAACCGCACTCCAGGGAATGCTCTGGACATTTTGGCTTCACTTTTGGGAAGATGCTGTGCCTTCCATGTTGGTCTACAGTCTCCTGTTAAAATGTGTTCATTGATCTTGTGACATTGTAATGACTTATCATCTTAAAACTTTTAGCTTGTATTTATCTGGATGGAGTGTGAGGCACAGAGACGTGTTGTAAGCAATGGTTTGGGTTGCATTTTAGGAAAGCTCTTCAGCCAATCATTACAGAGGATAGAAACTAAAGAGATTGTTTTTATCCATCTATTTATGCATGTATGTATACACGTTTGGCCTTGAACCATGTTAATTTTGATCAGATGAAAATACACAGATTAATAACGTCCCCTGACAGATTCTCTTTAGACTAATAAATGTGCCAGGTAGAGGTCTATGTTAGAGCCCAGACATGCTTGCACAGCATCTTACCTGGAAAGCATTTCATTGCTAAATCTCTTCTCTTTCTGTCAATAACAGTATTGATGCCTTGAGCTGCTAGCCTGACAGCAATCTGTCTGCTCCTGTGGCTCCAGTGTTGACTTTAGCTTGTCTTCGGTTTGATTTTCTGCCGTTAGGGACCAGAAAATTACCCAAAGTGATTTCTCTACCTTCTCCCTGCTGAGTCGGATTCTGCCTCAGGATCCAGGAGCTGCAGAGCACAATGTCATATCTTATTTATGAGTTTAATATCTCCTACTTTGGAGTCTCTTCTCCTGGATTCAACAACCTCACTAATAACAGATAACCTAGCTCTTTATTTTGTTTGTTTTAATCTCTTTGTTTTTGTTGTGGACACTTATAGAAGCCCGCTCTTCCTGCCCCCTCCAGCCCCCATCCTGTCTCTGTATAATTGATGAGTGGTACAGTAGGGGTACGAAAGTCATCCTGGTCCTTTAGAAAGAGCTCTAAAAGCTTTAAAGAGGTGTTTAGTGGTCACAGGAAATGGAGGAATAGAGGGGGTGGAGAAAGAATAAGACTCTGAGGGAGATAATTAGAGATTGATTAGAACTCAGAGAGAAACCTGATAGCTGTCTATTAGCTCACAAAGGACAGTTTGTATATATCAGGCACATTACATAAAGAAACCATCATCATAAAAAAAGGAAATCAAAGCAAATTGACTCACATGTAACTCAGTTATGTGTTTAGTTACATGTTAAACAGTAGATGAGACCTTTCTCACCTTTCTACTGGCTTTATCACCTCGCTCTTGTTCGTCGTGTGGATTCTGCAGCAGACAAGTTAAGAGAGGTGATATGAAGAGTATAACAGAAAAAAAAACATGAAAAGGTTTGTCTTAGAAACACTTTTTTTGTGAAAAATTGTATAGCAGAGTAAAAAATCTGCAGTATTTAGCTAAAGTGAGCTATGGAAATGTCATTTATATATAATGGGTCATTTTAAAATGGAAAATGTGTGGGAGCCACTGTCGAGTGCTCCTATACAATATAGAGTTCAACACTTACACACAGCCCCCTCCTGTATAGAGTGGCTCATTATCCCGCCGCTGACCAAGGAAACTTTCCACTCTCCCAAAGCCTCATGGGATACCGCTGTGCATGTGTAGGCTTCTCTGGTTTTCTCTGTTGTCTCTCTCTGGATCTGTTGTTTCAGCTGTGAGACTGGTAAAGGTAAAGGTTAGATTCAGATGCACTTTAGATGTCCAAGTCCCAGCAGCTACAGTCCTATGATTAAGAAGAAACACTAAAAAAAAAAAAAAAGGAAGGAAGTGCTGCAGTGAGCTTCTGGCATAAAACTATTTGATTTGGATTGATTTCCTGTAAAAATAAACAGTTTGACTTAAGAATAGACTTGCCCACTTCTTATAAATCATATCACAAGCATAATGTCATTAAAGCCATCTTATCGAAGTAATAAATTTATTCCTCCTCTTGTGCTGCCCTAACAGAAATTGACAGAATCAGTTGGACAAAGGTGCAAAAGTTGTTCTTAAATGTGCAAGGAGACTAGAGATTTTCAGAAACAACTAATTTCTGAGTCATTTAAACCTAAATTTGAACCCCAACTCATTGATGGGTCAATAGGTGAGAAAACACTCTAACAGCAGTCACATTTACATGTAACACAAGACAACAGAGTTTGCAGGTCTAAAAGAGTAACCCAGCAGAATCCAAGAAGACAGAAATATTTCACGGTCAATTACATAATAAATTTAAATTTTCCATTCTCAGGTATAAATAGATGTTACAGATTAAATCCCCAGGCTGTCCTCCTGGTCACAAACCTGCTGCAGTTTCCACCTGGTAAACTCCACCCTCCTGATTGTGTGCTGCTCCTTAATTCTCTGCATCTTCCTCCTATGGCAAGCTTTTTCTGTGCATGATTCTCCTGACAGTCTTTCGCTGCAACTTGACACTTCTACATTTCTTATTCAACATCAATCTCTTGGTCTTTCCAGTTTTCAGTCCTGAGATTCTGTTTTCCCCTCCTGAGCCCTTCTTGCGATCCAAACTCCTGGTGTTTACTAACCTCTTTCTGTTTAAGTCAATGAAGTCTCACAGAGTCTTGACATTGATTTGAGAGAGATCATAATCCTGTCTGCCGTCCGGATGAAACTTATGGAAGATACCTTTGATACTTCTTGCAATCAGAATTCATTTTGAGTAGCAAAGGAAGTGCTCATGTCAGAAACAAATGCTTCTATGTGGAATGAAATGTACCCACATGAAATGAACACACATGTATTTAATACCTGAGTGAAGAAAATTTACATTTAGATTTTGTGGTAAATCTTGAAATATCCTCATATTCATCCTGGATTTTGCTGGGTCACCTTTCAGTACCTCCAGCCTTTGGTTTTCTTTGCAGATAAACACCCACATACCGGAGCATCTGAGACAAACGTTTTGGCTTTTTATTTTGGACCCAGAATAATCAATCATTTGTTTAACCCATAAGCAATTCTGCTGCCAACCAACAAAGATAACCCACATTCAATCACAAGCACATCTCTTCAAAAGACTGGAAATGGCATAAGAAAAGGACACTACAAGAAGCTCAGAAATATAAATAAATATCAAGGGTATTAATGTTCAATAAGCTAAAAATATGTATATATTTACATGCAAATGGCTGTAAATAATTGATACCAAAGACATTGATTAAATCAGTCTCAGCATTTCCCAGAATTTATTTGCGGGACTTTGTTTGTTGGTGAAGTTGGAGTATTTTTTTGTGACCTAAAAACTTAAAAGTCGTTCTCCTTGAAAAAGTATGTCAGGTTTAATAATTTTAAACAAACAAGAACAAATATTGTAGCATTTTTTTTCTTAAGGTGCTAAATATAGTCTTTGTGCACAAATGGTTCACAGTTTCTGCCACACTCTCTGTATAGATCATCTGTTACTGAGTGGGTAGTGCAATCAACCATAGTTAGAGTTGTGTTTTGGGGGAATTTCACACTATATGTGTGAATTTCATCCTCCTGCAGTTTGAGAGAACATACTTACAGTGGAGGCATTTGCAGAGGTCGTACATAGATTTGACCTGCTGAGCTGTGCTTTTATATCTCACTGTTGGAGTGACTTATAAGCTGAACCCAGTTACAAAAAAAAAAAAAGTCAAGAAAGAAAGAGCAGTTAAGGCGTTATCTCATTATTGTTTTTGTTTCAATGGCATGAATCTAATTTAAAGTGCAAGACTTTTAGTAAATTCAGACGCAATGACGGAGAAGTCATTAGTGGGAAGGGCTCAACAATTGTTTACAACCCTGACCACCTGCACTCATGGTAACCAATAAGCTCCTCAGAGTGTGGGCCAATGCTGCGGGCGGCATCAGCTGTTGTCATGGTGATGCTACTATGCTGATCATCAAGCAGAGTGCGGCCTGTGTGTGTGCATATGTGTGTGTGTGTTGAGAGAGAGTGTGAGAGTTAGGACAAAGAAGAGAAGTAGATGAGTGAGTGCGAACTTAAATTCTTATTATACTGTCTCACTCAGTGTCAACACACACACACACACACACACACACACACACACACTCAAACCCCCACACACATTGTATTGGAGCAGTGAGCTCAGCGTTAAATTTGTGCTGCATGAGTGTGTGCGCGAGGTGTTGCATCACCTTCTGTGTGTGGGATGAAGCTTGTATATCGGCTCTCTCCCACACACACTCACACAGACACACTCACACAGACACACACAGACGTCTCCACACAGACACACTCTCTCTTGCCTCTCCATCAGTCTCCTACTTGCAGCCTGTTCTCTGTCTCTGCTGATATAATCAACAGATTAGCTGACCACGAGCAGTCTCTTAATACGACCACAAACTAATGAGGCTTAATACGACTCAATGACAGCTCCATCCATCCTTTTTTAACAAGCACAGAAACATTTGACACCACTGAAGGCTCAAACTCGTCTGTGTCATCACATGGAAACTTAAAAACTGTTTCAAAATAATAATGACGTTGATATTGATTCAGAGCTTTGCATTGATGTTGCACACCTTATCTTCATTTCTAATTTCCTCTTTAATAAGCAAAAAGGGGGACAGAAGTACCTCAGCTCTGCAGTCACAAATTGGATGTTAGAGAAATTGGCTGGCTTGATAAAATGTGCTTGATGAGACATTGTCACCCTCACTTTTTGGCACCAGAATTAAAAGCTGGTTCCAGATTTGTAAGCTGCAAAATCAAGAAAACAGGTCTGATAAAAAAAATAATTGGGTGTGTTTTTAAACATTTTAATTTAACCTGGATTAAAATTTCAAGGCAGGCTTCATCTCTTATATTGCAGCTAGTCAACAGGGGGGCTCTTTAAGTTTTGGATTCACTTTAAGGGAGCTGTGGTGCTGTCCATTTTTAATACTGTCTGTGGTCTGGGTAAGTTGAAATATATCGACACAACATTGACTCAAGGGTGATTTTTGGCTACAACACAGTGCTGTGGAAATTCCTGATTCCTGAAGCTTTACCAATTATTAGACCTAGAGATTGCAAAAGTCAATATTCAACTGTCATGTTGATTTTTTAAAATACATTTGCTAGTCTAGAACCAAAATTTGAAATCGTATAGCTTTGATGTTATCCTTTTTCATGTATCACAGTTATTAGTGTTCAGTCTTAGTGTTATTGGATGTGAATAGTTACGATTGTAAGAGAAAAACGATACTGATCTGACAGTACGGGCTTTTGTGGCCTTTTTTAATGATATTTTCAAAACGTTTAGACAAAACCACAGCCACAGCGATTAAGGAAACAATGGTAAGCTGTAGCCCTCATGTTATTGTCATAATTGTCATTTTTCCTCTATTGTGTTTGTGCTCATGATGTGAGCCTGTGGGCAAACTATTGTGTTCATAAAATGTATTACAGATCTGGAGGGGGAATAAATGAGCAGTTTCTTTGTAATGAAGTCCTACAGTGCTGAAAGTTAGTCTGCATAGTTTATCAACTTATGTAGTTGCAGCTCCGTGAGTGATAAGCAGAGGGCGGCAACTTGAGACGCTGACACCGGTTTGTAATTAAGTCATGGAGGAGGAAATCTTGAGGCTGGCAGAAGGCACCCAGGTGGAGAGAGAGGAAACAGTGGCAAAGTAATTTGCACTGAGACTAAAACTATATCCCTAACAGAGAATACATTACAGCTGAATTACTTTAATCTGAGTCTTTGAATACACCGAGGGACTCAGATGCTGCCAGTCGAGCTAACAAACGAGCTGAAGTTTTGAGAGAAGGAGCAAAGCACAGAGGCTGATAGAAGAGAGAGTGGCGTAGTCAGTAATGAGCCCCTCACCCTGAGGAAGCAATATTTCCCACAAGCCCCACCTTAAAGATTACTTCCTGAGGTCAGGAGTCAGTGTGAGAGGAGGAGGTTGATCTGAGGCAAACATTCTGCCACTTCTGACCACACTACTAACTCTGAGATCCTCTTACAGCATTTAATACTTCTGCTCTCGGTGTTAAGAATGGGCCAGGAGGTATTGGATTGCAGTTCATTGACCATTCAAGCAAACATAGTCTGCTCACAAAGATCTTGTGTCATCTTGAACCTGTGCTTCGCATTGACTGCAGAGAAAATCGAACACAACATTCACATGAAATAGATGCAGTTTGGTTCGGTTTGAACATAGTGTGACGATATTTTCTTCTTCCTTGAGCTCAAGTTTTGACTACCCAACCAGTTACAACATGCAGCTCATTATTTAAAAGCCATTTACAGCCTCCATCAATAGGGTTGATTCTTTTTGTTTTGATTTTTTATCATTTCATCAGTGGGTCAGTCTGACCCGTAGCATAAAGTGTTAATTCAATTAAGAGATTCATTTCTTTGACCTCATGAGGTGATGCTTGACGGAGGCATTTGATGTGTTTTTAATGTGTTTCTGAATTATTGCAGTCAGAGCTGCATCTACAGGATGAGGGTTCAGGAAACTGAGCAGATCTTGATGTGGAGTGCTGACTCAAATGTTTTCTCGAGTCTGAAACTTAAATAACAATACGACACATTTGTAGCAGTTTTAGTCTCAATTTCACCTGAGAAGCTGACAGTAAAAATCTATAGTGACTCTGTTACTCAACTTAAACCTATACTTTAAGCTATATTGGCAAGATGACTAGGGTATTGTGAACTATCATTGCTTAACCTCTGGTCTTTTGAACTTAACGTCTTAAAGCATCCCCTGCTTTATCTTTTATTCTACTACAAGTGTTTCTGCTTTTTTACAAAACAAACACTGCACAGAGTAGACAAAGACTTGAAAGTAGCACCCAAGGCTGTAAGCTCTTATGAAAATTGTTTATTGAAGTTAACTCATCTCAGAGTTTTGGTCCTTTATAATTGAATGTCCTTTGTAGTAACTGTTCATGTATCCCTGCTGGCTGCTAAACTTCAAGTTAATTTAATTTTTGGACCAAGCAGCAGTTTTCACTTCTTTAACATCGTCCATGTGTGAAGACAGATGGTTAAAACAAGATTATCCTTCATGAAGTGTATGCTCCATTTGTTGGTGCTATGTGTTGATACATCCTCTTCTTATTGCTTTGTGGTCTAAAGCTAAGACACTGCTCTTAAAAGCCAGAAAAGTCTCAACAGAGAAAAAGGCTTTTAGCAACGGCAATGCCATCGGGACTTGGACTCCAGGACACATTAGCTTTTTACTCAGAGGGTGTTTTTCTGTGGCTTTGTCTTTAAATAGAAGTGTTTCCTCTTTAACCGCATGGGTGTAAGAGATTAAACTTTGCCTCCCCATTGTTCCTGTCACTGAAAATACAGAATATTAACTTGTGATATGAAAAGACTAATTAGTTGATGTCCCATGCTTTCTTCTTACTAGTTCAGCTTTGTTGCAGTGCTACCTTTCACACCACACCATGACTCTCCCCCAGCCCCAAAACAGTCCCTTCTGCAACCACAGCAGACTGTCCCAATAAATACATCTTTCTCCTGCACTGATGTTAGTGGCTGCTGGTGATTTATGATAATGAAGATCTCGGGCTGTAAACTCACGTATCTGATCGCCATATGAATCCATGGATGCTACAGATTTGCTGGGCTGAGATATACTCTGGACATTCAGATGGTGCAAGAATGAGTCTTCACTCAGAAAGTTTCTCTGGTCAATCTTTTAGAAATGAGCTGGTGTGATTTTTACAGTTAAATTCTCTTCATATACAGCAATACTTGGTGTGATTCTGTCACATTTGAGGAATTTGCATTAATTGCAGCACTATCTATCTTCCCCTTGAAATCAGTGTTCCATTTAATAGCATGATTCATATGCAGATTTTTTTTTTTAACATAACATTAGCCTTAACTTGGAGAGCAGCTTTTTATAATTTAGAGCATACAACATACAGCCTCCATCTGTTTACCTTTGTCCCTGTGTGCTTGTATTTTGTCTGTCCCAGAGGACATGCTGCATTGCTGCAGATTATTTTCATGATGTCACACAGGTTGTCATTCAGGGGATAGAAACAGACAGCTGAAACAAATATCTCAGTAATGATGAAAGAGCCCTGCTGTGGAGATGACTCTTTATATCTGTGTATTCATGCCGCCGTCTCCAATTTGTGTTGTGGAGTCTGAGTCCCCCTACTGGTGACAGTCAGTATTACTGCATTTTTGAGTTGGGAGAAAATCTAAGAGATTTATCTTCAATGTTTTATGCAAGACTTTCTTACAAATCCCTTCAGCCTCAGGCCAAGATGTTATTTCCCATTACGTGTCTGTTTTCCCCACTAAACATTTGATCCTCATTAAGTCCACTTGGCACAGCAGGGGACCAGTTTGTGTGTGGAAATGCAGAGTTTAAAACGATCTTTAGATTCAGGGAGCTTTACAAAAGGTGTCAGAATACAGATAAATGCAGGGAATTGCTTTCTAATTTGATGAAGTTTGCTATTACTCAAGAACTCAGCCAGACAAACCTGCAGAGAGTTTCACTGCACTAATTAATATCCATTTCAGTGATAATGTGAAGAAGAAAAGGTTTGACACTCGACAAATGAGCTGAATGGGTTTCTTTGATTTTTAAACTTCATCAAACGGTCATTCTGACCCAGAACTCAAAGTGAAGTTTCAATTAAGCAAACCATTTTGCAGAACTGATGTTGCGACGCTTGACAGATTAATTTGATGTTCCTTAATGTGTTTCTTAATAATTCTTCTCAGGGCCATGTCTAAAGGGAGTGTGGGTGGGAAAGTAGCTGAGTTTGACATGGTGTGGGCATGCTGACTCAGATGTTTGATGAATAACAATTTTTGAGGGAAATGAGTCGAGTCTGTCTCTCTTTTGAGGTGGAGATAGTAAATGCACTAGACAGCGTTTGATGGGTAAAAGAAATTTTGTCAGATCTTTTTCATACTTAAGCTCTTGAAATAAAAATACATCAAGAAGCCATACCCTTCACTTGTTTTAACCCCTCTTCATCTTCTATCTTTGCTTCATCACTCCTCTTCCTCTCATCAACCCCACCCCCACCCTCCAGCACTGTATTAGTGCTGGCTTCATCTCGCCCTGTGATGCTAACAGCCTATTCTCCTTGCTCATCCTCCCCTGACTGAACGCTTAGCCTGCAGCGCTCGCAGCACTTTACACAAGGAACACTAACAGAAAGACTATAACAGCCTCTCTCTCTCGCCACAAACCTCAGCCTCTCTACATCTCTTTGTGTTCTCCACATGGGTGCTGCTTTTTAATGTGCCTTGTCCATCTGTCTATCTGCCTCTCTCATCTCTTATTCTGCTGGTTTGGGGCGAGTGGTGGCATATATTAGCTGACATTAGAAAGATGTTTGGATCTGTGTGTTGGTCTCTCCAGCTCTGTGTAAAACCATGGTAGCTCTTGTTCTATCTGAAAGGCCAGATGCAGAAAGCCAGAAGGAATCATTAAATTTATATGAAAGTCAGAAGAAATCTCTCAGTTGTTCTGCACGTCACTTCTGTTTTAGTTAATAAATGGTCAGACTCTCTGATGGCTGTTGGACAAATAAGTGGACTGTTGTTGTCATTTGCATTGACCTAACTGGACATTAACATTGCAGTTGACTTCTGTGTTTCACCAAGAGGTTGGGTACTTTGGTGCTTTAGGGGTTCAATCATAGACTATATAAAGCATGGACGTTAAGTGTCGATGTCAGTGCAATGGTGAAAAATAAGGTTTGACATCAAAGGAGCACTTGAAACGTGTTAAAAAAAACATATTAGATGTTCGTTTCAACGTGTAGTTTGCATTTCTGTTGGTGTCATAGTGTTTTATATGATATTTCTACTATTTTTAAACAATTAAAGAATCGTTCCTGTTAAATTGTCAAATTGTGTAACCACAAAAGCATGGCAAGTATCAAATAATTAATGTTCCTGGAAGTTTTTTTAAGTTTACTGATTAAAGTCATTTTCTATAAAATATCATCTCAAAGTATATATAAAATGTTTCATTTTGAAGCTTGTCACTATAGATTTTTTTTGTACTGAGTAGTCAGTATGCTGTAGATATCAATGTGTGGGTTAGTTATTTTAAAGTCATCTTGAATTTCATTTTTACAGTGTTATAGACTGCTTAAGTCATATTCATGGTAACTTTTTTGATACATTGGTCACACCAGTTGACCTTAATCAGTTACACTAACTGACCACATCAATCACCCCAGGAGTCATACTAGAATTCTGACACAACAATTCCTAACTCTTGGTTGACCTCATAAGAGGCAAAAAAGTAAATTTGAGGCAGCTTCTCATAACTTCTTTATGCTCCTATTTCAGCCATTGCTGTAATTTTACTCAAAATTTGTAGCCTTAGCATCTTCAAAATGAGTGATACATATGAAAACCACCCTTTTCACTGTGTACTTGTAGAAAGTTCAGTTGAATGAGAGAATCATTCTCAATGGACATGCAAAGCTATTGGCTTAAAAAGGAAGTGAAATTTCATCAACACAAGGAAAAAGGAGACACAGGAAGAAGTGAAGGCAGCCACTGAGTTTTCCTCTCTTCCCATCTTTAGCAGTTTTATGCACTTTTGCATTGATTTCATTTCTAAACACTGGATGAGGCTCCAAAGTACAACAATTTTAGTTTCACATGCTCCCAACATTAAATAATCAAGACCTCAAAAATCTTTGTGAGGATTTGTGCAAGTGCCAGTAGCTGTTGTGGTGCAACTTTGTGTTCCATTTCTCTTTGAAATGCAATTTAAAAAGGTTGATATTAGCACTTATTTACTGAAAGTGATGTGCTTGTTTGGCTTTGAAGACAATTCGGGATATGGAGAAGCTAACAAGAGAACTATTTTTTCTGTATTTGTTATTATATAATTCTTTTGAAGTGACTATTGGAGGGTCTAAACTTTACAATTTTCTGCACAGTCACAAGATAATATTTGTCTCATTACTCACAAAGTATTGCATTCTGCTGCACCCTATAGGACAGTTCCCATTTAAGAGAAGAAGTGACACCGGCATTGTTTACTGTCAGGTCAATGTTCACTGCGTCACAGCTTTGTTACTAAACAGACCTGACTATAGTGACTTTGTATTTTACCTAATCACCATGTGACCCTCACGACACCTGGAGCCCTGGACTATGTGTGACTGTGTGTGTGTGTTGTGATTCTACCCTCAACAAAGATTTGGCACACAAGCAGTGAGACACTCTCACAAGGAAGTAGGCCAATGCATACAGACTCACACTCACACACAAACACACAGGAGGCATTTCATAGAGTGTATTCCAGCTGACCCGGCCCGGCATGTGATGCTTTAAAAGAGCAAGACAAAGGTTGATGGAAGAGACCGCCCTCGACCAATCAGGGCTCTACATTTATTGTGCACGCGTACACTCTGAAGGAGCTCTGAGCGCTGTATCACTGTCCCTGGTTGCATATCGATTAGTCATGCCTGGCTGCTGTCATGTGCAGGAGTCCAGGGAAGCCCCTAATTGGCTAGTCCAGGAAAAAGGGGGGGTAAAGAGAGAGAGAGAGATAGACACTGGGAGAGGGAGGCAGCCTAAAAAGATGAGGGAGGCTGAGAAAGAAACAAGACAAGACTGAGGGAGAAGAAAAAGACAATTTGTGTCTTTGGAACCTGGATCTAGATGGAGAGAAAAAAGCAACAAATCAAAGGGAATTTAAAATTAGAATCTCATGCAAGTTAGGTAATGTTTCACTGGCCTTACTTTTTTTTAATATTTGAAAAGCTCGCCATCATCTTCTACAACTTTGATTGCAAGGCTTGAAGAGTGAGGGAGTTAACATAAGTGGGTAACACAAGTTGCTTGGAGAGACTGCCTCGAGGTCTTAAGCGGAGCCTTCTTATGGGATGAGAAAGAACAATCTTCTATCTTGGAGTGCACAGACCGACTTGTGTCATTTAGAGAAACAAAGATGCGCGGAGAAGAAGCAGAACTGAAAGGATGCTCAACTTTTCCAAGTGGTCATTGTGCTTCTTCTTGGGACCACATCTTTTGGATCCTGTAGCTCTGAGGAACGATAAAGAGCTGATGTAACTCAAAGGAAAGAAAACTGAGAAGAGGAGTTCTCGAGAGGGCGGATGCTTTACTTCTTGGGACTATGTGGTGCTCTAATCCACGGTAGAAAGAAATGGAAACCTTGCCTGTGAAAGAGGGATTGCATTTAAATTCTTTGATATTCCGGTGATCCTAACTCATTTGGACACACTGGTGAAGAAAGAGGACAGTCAGGGATACTAACTTTGAGCTGGATGCAAAGGAGGTTTGGTTTTTTATGAAGAGGCGTGACCCACATTGTTTGGACACCACTGATTCGATGGGGCTCCTCCTTTTTGGCATTTCTTTGAAAAAGATGATGACCAGGTGAGAGTGACAGAAACGAATTGGGTGGATTTCTTTGGGACGTCATCTGTATCTCTGTAGCCATGACTACATATTTCCACAATCATGAATTCTGTTGCAGCCCAAAAAAGCCCAGCAGTAGCTCCACTAAGGGCAAATCAGGAAAAGGAAAGGGGAAATCAGGAAAGGGCCACTCTCACTCGAAGCATAATCAGAATCTACTGCAAATACAGAAGCCAAATCACCAGCTGCAACTTTCACCTCTTCATTCACCAATTCACCATCCCCAATCGTCAAAGCATGGCTGTCGTTCGCCAAAAAATCTGCTTCCCTCTCCTACTCCTAGCTACTACCACATAGCACCACCATCTCCAACTTGTCAGGTCACTCCACCATCACCACCTTTTCAGCTGGGTCCACCTCCACGCAATTCCTTACTCCACTCGCCAAGCCACCACACACTTCACGGGTCACCAAGCCACCACACGCTTCACGGGTCACCAAGCCACCACACGCTTCATGGGTCACCAAGCCACCATCAACTTCATGGATCGCCAAGCCACCACCAGCTTCATGGATCGCCAAGTCACCACCAGCTTCATGGATCGCCAAGTCACCACCAGGAAGTACCTAGCGGTTCAGTGGTGGTCGAAGTACCTAGCGGTTCCCACCACCAGCTTCACGGATCGCCAAGTCACCACCAGCTTCATGGATCGCCAAGTCACCACCAGCTTCATGGATCCCCAAGCCACCACCAGCTTCATGGATCGCCAAGTCACCACCAGCTTCATGGATCCCCAAGCCACAACCAGCTGCAGCATCATTGTCAAACCCAGCAACAGTACCATTCACCTGCCTCGCCAAACCTTATGCTGTCTTCACAATCGACCCATCAACTCTGCCCCCACAACCACCAACAACCTCAACAGCAGATGCCACTTCATTCACCAAGCCATCACTCATTATTTCAGCAGTACCACCACCACCACCAACACTACCCTCCTCCTCTTCCTCATGCCTCCCAGTCCTTGTCCATCCACCCTTTCCACTCCCCACAGCTTCCCCTCTGTGCGGCTTTGAGTGGATATGGATGGAACACATTGCCGACTAACCTGGCCAACAGGGGCCCCAGAGGGAAGTTTCCCAACCTGCGGGACAGTGTGAGTAAGGGTCCTACAAAGAGCAAAGCAAAGGGGAAGGCTGGGAAAAAACCATGGCCAATTGACACGCATATCTGGAGTGCACGTCCAATGGAAACCCCCTTACTACACCATTTTCCACCAATACAGGCTCGTGTTCAGGTAGGTCAAAGTGGAGGGCTGTAGCGAGCAGGCAGAAGGTCTTGGAGTAAATATAGGCAGAGCTATAAATGTGCATGTTGGATACACTGTTTTCATCCACCTCTGATACAAAATCCATCCATGATAACTTTTTTATGTAGGGATGGGTATTGGTAAGGTTTTATTGAAAACAATGCCCTTATCGATTCTGTTTAGTAATCTGATTCTTTATCAATTCCCTTATCAATTCCTGCTGAGAATTTTCTGTGAACAAAAAGTGGGCTTTAAAGGTTTCCTGTATCAATAGCATTTTAATGAGTTTACAAGTAAATAAAGAACCAAATTGGTAAATAATTTAGATAACTCTGGATGTAAATATATAAAAATTAGTAAGAAATTACATATCAGGTGACATTAATGTTTAGCTTTATTGGCTGAGCTTGGTCACAAAGCACTGATTGGTTAGTTGGGATCTTGAGTTTGCAGTAGTTATACTGAAATCAGCCATGAGCTTGCGTTTCCTGTTTGGAAAACATTGACCTTTTAGTATTTTGACATCTTTGGGTTTTAAGTAGTGTTCAAAAAAAGTTATTATGAAATGTGTCTGGGGTAAAAGTTGAAATTTAGTTTTAAAACCAGAGTTACATTGATGGCTGCTAACCACTAGCGTATCAATACAATTTCCCATATATATGAAAGCATCAAGCTGGTGCAATGTTTTCTACATCATTTTTGGTACATTAGGAGATGTATAACATATTGACTGAATTGAATTGGAATCTGTTGTGAGAGAATAATTTACATTTACTTGAGTGTTTGGTTTTTCTGCCTCTTAAGCAACACTGCAAGTAGGACATCCTGAATCAGCGTTCCCTTGTGATACTGTCATTTATCTCCTCAGCTAAGGTAGCTGGGGCAGAATAGTTGGGGCAAGGTCTGACCGCTCCGGGGTAATGAAGAGAATCGCTAAAGGAATCGTTAGGAGTCAAGGTTAAGGTTATACATGGATTGAACCATTTCTTATCAATTCTTAGCAGGAACCGGTTCTCGATATCATCCCTAAATGTGCCTCCCAAATCTGTGGGACTTGTAACGTATTAGGAGTGGACAGAAATTTTGAAGGTGTGTTACCACTTAATGTGGTTATGTGTGGCTCAGTATTAGGGTCATTTATCTCTCATCCAGAAGGTTAGCAAATTCTTCCAGGCTTGACCCATCAGAACCAAAAAGGCACGCCCTGCAATCAAGTCTAAATACAACCATATGAAACCTTATATTTCTAAATGGATCTCATAAATTATCAAAGAAGACATCACTTATGGGGGTCCTTAAAGACATTTGAAATGTTCACTGTATTGCTTATTTGTTTGCATACAGTTGGTGAAATCAGATATTTTTGGAAACACAAACTAACAAGCTAAAACTTATCACATTGAATGTAGGTTAATCTGAGGTTGACTTAAAAAAGAAGCCTGCTGCTGGTTGATGATGCAGGACAGATGGTTCAGTTTTTGAAATTTCAATTTAAGCTTCCACAGATATTATCGGATGTGGCACATAATTAGCAGACGACAAAAATATATAATGCCAGCTGCGTTTGATTAGCTTTCTGTAGTTATTGTGCTGTACATCTGCTGCAGGCTCACTGATCAGGGTGAGCATGTAGTGAGAGAGTCTGATTAGCCCGATTACCACGGCTGTCCTGATTCGATTAGAGTCACGCTCCATCTTATCAAGTCATTAGTCAAATGGAGTTTTGTTGCACATTGGGAGGACAGGCCAGAGAGTGGTATAAGGAGTTGGGTAATTGTGGAACTCATGTCTTCATCTCACAGCACTAATAATTTAACTTTACAATGCAACTTTGGAATAGTTTGGGCTATCTTGGAAACTAAAATCGAGACTGTCATTTTATCTCTTTGTATGTTTTAATTTGATCCATGTTAGCAGTCAGGCATCATTTCCACCTTGTTTTATACTATCAACTTGTCTGGCCCCTTAAAGCTCTTACAAGAAGACAAAGTATTCAAGTTACTTGGATGGAGTATTGAATAATCATACTTTGGAACAACTTGACAATTTAGTTTCGGTATTTGCTCCTACAAAGGAAACAGAGCTCAATGGTTGACCAGCTCATCAATCAGACCTATAGTTGGGAATTTTATGACACTAATGGTGTTATTAACTCTGCTGATCAACCCAATTTCTACAATCATGAGTTCTGTTGCAACTTAATTTATTCTCTTCTAATTCTTTTGGTTTTTCAAATATGTATTTTGTGGGTGCACTGTCATTATTTTGAAAAAATGGACCAAAACAGTTCTTGAATCCCATTCCTAAAATCACCCTTACTGACTGTATTTGCTCTTTGTACAAAGTCACTCGACAGTCTTTGAGCTGGATGGCCTGAACCCTTCCTCTGTTCATCTTGTACAGTGATCTCATCATATTAAAGCCTGGAGCATCTCATACAAGTCACTAATTTTGATCGTTAAAGGCCTGAAAAATCGTAGAAGAAAGCTACCCATGGCGTCTTTATCAGATATCAAGAGCCATGACATATGACAGCCTGGAAATGAGAACAGTCAGATACATGAGTGTGTCCATGACATCATATGGCTCACTGCACTGATTAGAAAAAAATATCTATTAATTATATTATCTAAAAAATTTCACATCTCAGCGTATCCAATCATGATTAATCTGCTGTTTGATGATTTAATTATCATGGGGATGGTGTAGAAACTGAACTGAGCAACCTGTGCTAATGGAAGCTCATCTCCTGAGGCTCACACACACACACACACACACACACACACACACACACACACACACACACATACACATACACACGTCTTAATCCTGCAAAGAGAAATGAGGAATATGATGAAAGCCCTTGTCCATCTCTTTATTTGATGAGAAAAACCAGAGATAGTCTGGATCTCTTTCTAAGCCGTGCTGTGCCGGGCTGAACCGGGACATAATGCCATGGTAACAAAGCTGCTGCGACAACAATTATGTAACAACCAGCAATCACTTGAATGGAACAACAAAAAACCCTGTCTAGATATGGACATGTGTGTGTTTGTGTGCGTAAGAGGCTTGTTTGTTTATTTTTGCACGTTTGTTCTTTTGGCCTTTTTCATGTAACAGACACGTATCCACGTCCACAAACACTGACACACTCATACTGACGTTACGTAAGCGTACAGTCTGACATGGCGTGTCGATGGAATCACCAGCTGACTAACACACTGGATTTGTCCCTCTGTGAATGACACACACACACACACACACACACACACACACACACACACACACACACACATATACACACACAGGAGTTGGGCGCCCTGTACAGTGCTGCTGTTTCCACTGTGAGAGAGTCAGGTGGAGTTCAGGGAAAACGGATGAGCTAGTTTTGGAAAAATAGTAAATGTAAACATGTCTCAGCTAACATCAGCATCAGGACGAAGAAACAAACTGAGTGCCATGAAACTTTTGTGACCTTTTTAAATCAAAGCTGAGATCCATTAGGCTGTTAATTAAGCAGACTAGAAGAATCACAGAATCAAGATTGCTCAATCTTGACATCAGTAAAAATTGTAAAACTTACAGTGAAAACCAGATACACAGAATTTATAGCTGCATGACAGAGAGTTGACTGAGAGTTGTTTGGGGTGTGATAAGTTGAATTGCATCAATTGTGCAGAAACAAATGTCTTGTTAACTTATGTCGTGTCACATGAGGGTGAGCGTGGACTTGTCATAAAAAGGAGACTTTCACCACTTTTTCAGCAGTTTTTTTCTACTCAGTTCATGAAATCTCATGAACAACAAGAACAAAATTTCAATAATTTGAAATGTGAGATTATTTTAACTCTGAGGATCAAAAAATGTGGTGCTAGACCTGAGGGGATAGATTCAACAAAGTCATATTGAAATACAGGGGTTTTTTTTCCTGCTGCAATCGACCCCTTTTCACCTACATTACAGACAAAAATGTTCTACCTGTACTGATTTATTTAGAGCCAGATGTACTGAAACTTTCAGAAAAGCATTTGTAGTGCAGCTGAAAATAGAAACTGGCTTTGCCAAGCACCCAGGATGCGAAGTTACTGACTCATGCTGTTAAAAAGACAAACTAAAGGAAGACAAGGAAGATATGAAACAAAAACAAAAGAAAATCTGACAATTAATTCATAGATTTACATAACAAACTGCTATTGTCTCTTTGAGCCAAAATACTTAAAAGAAAATTTCAAATTTCCTGTACTCCTGTATGACTGAAGGAAACCCTGAATGAATTATCCCCTAGTATGTGTCAGCAGGTGCTACATGATTTTTTTTAGCTGTGCTCTCAGCAGAATAAACTTCTGATCACAGGACAATTTAAAACAGTACATACTTCTGTCCCTTTCTAATAGATAAACACAAATGATATCAACATATAGAAGAGAAAATGCAGACATTTTTGTGTCCTAAGAGTCAAAGGTGAAGAATGAATCAGTTATAGCTACAGAGAACATGATATATTTAAATTTGCCAGATTCTTGTGGCTTAAATAGTATCTTAATTATGGACTTAAAATCATTATGGCACCACATAACAGCTACTCAAAGTGAAGCCAAAACTTCTAGACCTCCTGGAGTCAAGGTCATAGATCACTTCCTCAATTTCAACAAGTGAGATGGAAGTAAACCAGAAAAGTCCAATACTTTATACTTCAGATCCTGCTGCTTCATCTGAATGCACCTATCAGATCTCATCTGTACTTTTACTATTTGTACTTCAACTTGTTTTAAAGAAAGAATTATACATCTAGTTAAGCAATAATATAGATGAAGAATTTATGCTAAAACATTTTCTTGAGTTCACTAATCCTTCCTTGCTTTCTTTACCTGAAAGATTTTGTGCAGCACTATTGTGCAACAAAATAAATAGATGAAAACAAAGTATTTCACATGACGTATTAATTTACTGCTTTTCAGAGCTGTTGTATAAACCTGAACACAAACACACACAAACTACAACAGCTGCAACTGACACACCATCTGACTGTCTCCTCCACATCTACTGACTGTGCTGTATGACCCCCTCCCCTTTCTTTTCTCCCACTGTTAGTTCGTATTCTTCTCTAACTCATGTCTGTGACTCTGTGTGTTATTGAGCGGGCAGATCTGACT